>AWOL01S0063981.1:4207-17848 GCA_000715115.1 Nicotiana otophora
GGCTAACTCTCTATGTTTGGGAATGTTAATAATTCTCCCTACACTACGTTTCTTTTATGACGTTACTAATTGCCTCAGAAATATAGTTAAGCCTAGTTCCTTGAATAGTTGCAGAACTTCTATTCTCTAGCTTCGTAACTCATTTATGACTTTCATTCTGAACGTTGTGAAATCAGTGCGTAATCAATATAGACTTGGGTTTGATGCCCATGAGTCTCAGTCTAGATTACTCAGCATGTCATAACCAGTTGAAATTTTAGTTTTCATAATCAGTTCATGAATACATGTCTCAGTCTAGTTCATTTCAGCATTCGAGTATCATGTAACTCAATATGATTCAGTATTTTAGTATCATGTATTACAGTATGATTCTCAGTTCCTGATTTTAAATCCCTAAATGCTGAACCCCTGTATTTGGGCCTGAGGCTGCAGTTAATGCTTTATGCATCTTTGGGACTGAGGCCGCAGTTATGTATACATATACTTGGGCCCGAGGCCATAATTTGTGCACATATATATTGGGCCTGAGGCTGTAGTTTATTTATTCATTTAAACATGTGGTTCATCATTCATAAAAGGGAGTATTCATATCCTTACTTCCTTTGTTAAGTTCAGTTATCAGTTATCAGTTACTAGTTATCATTATTATTTTAGTTATCAGTTATTAGTTATCATTATCATTTCAATTATCAGTTATCAGCTATCAGTTATCATTTTTAGTTTCAGTTTCAATAGTTATCATTTCATTTATCATTTTAGTTTCAGTTTCAATAGTTATCATTTCAGTTATCAATTATCAATTCTCAGTCATCAGCTTTGTTTTAGTTTTAGTATTTATAATTCTTTCTTTCAATTGCTTTACATACCAGCGTAATTCAAATGTACTGACTTCCCTTTTTGCCCGGGGCCTGCATCTCACGATGCAGGTAATGATTTACAGGTTGACGATCAGAGTGCTAGGATTCTCGTACCAGCTACTTGGTGATCCCCACTTCTTTCGGGACATTATCATTACCTTACAGTCTTCAGTATTTTCAGACAGTCAGTGCTTTCAGTGCTTTATTAGAGGCTTCATAGACTAGAGTAACAGTTAGACAGAGTCACAGGCATTTAAGGTTAAGCAATGTTGCTACATATATGTCTCAGACTTATATTAGTGATTTCGCATTTAATTTATATCATTTAGACTTTCAGTATATCAGTATGTGTTAGTTTGTCTTCCGCATTCAGTATGTTATGATATCGCATTGAGGGGTCGAATTTTAGTGACCTTCCGCAAAAGCGGGGTTTTGGTCGCAAAAGTAAAGCCGCTGAAGCAGCTATTGTTTCGCATATGCAAAAATGCCTCGGAAGAAGCTATATATCGAGGGCTTGATTATTTATTTCACATTTTGAGTTGTGGAGCTCGGATTTGGACGATTTTGGAGGCGATTTTCATCACATGAATTGGGGTAAATGCTTTCTACTTGATTTTGATTATATTTCATAAATCTATCTTCGATTTTGGCATTTGGATTATGATTTTTAAATAGAATTGGGGGTTTTTGTCAAAAAATTTCTAAAGTGATTAATTGAGTTTTGAGAATCGATTCGGAGTCAGAGTTGAATGAAATTAGTATGGTTGGACTCATAATTGAATGTGTTGTCGAATGTTCTGAGTTTTATCGGATTTCAAAGTGCGGGCTCGAGTTTGACTTTTTGGTTGTCTTTGAGCAAATGTGTAAAGATTTGACCATTATCGATTGGGTTTATTTCCCATGGCATTATTTGATGATTTTGAGTTACTTTTGGCTAGTTTCAAGCGGTTCAGAGGATGATTTGAGCAGAATGATGCTTCTAGTGTATCGATATGTCTTATTTGAGGTAAGTATCTTGCCTAACTGTTTTGGGAGAATTTTTCCTACTAATTGCTATTATTTGCTGCATGCGGGGTGATGCATATATGAGGTGACGAATGTATATGTATGTGCCAGGGTTAATCATGCTCGAGGGTAAATTATACGATTAATTATGTCCTGTAGAATTATGTGACCTTCTTGTTTCTTGTCTTCCTTGACTTTTAAATTACTATGAATATGAAATTAAATGCTAGAAATCATGATTTAGCTTATTATAATTTGATTAAATTTGACGGTCTTTTGTGAAATTATTGACTTGATATCTTAAGTACATTTCTCACACTATGAAAGTTATGGATTTACTATCGTGGTTTATTGGTTATTGCTATAAGGAAAGGATTGGTCGAGATATTGGGAAATATTAAATTGTGATCTCTTCTAGTACTCATTTACTGCTTCGCATATTCATTTCGTGTAATCTTTTCTGTTATATTATAGTATTGTTCTATTGCTAGTTTACTGCACATGTTATATCAGTAAGTATCTTTTAACTAAAAAGCCTCGTCACTACTTCACCGAGGTTAGTCAAGATACTTACTGAGTACATAGAGTCAGTTGTACTCACACTACACTTCTTGGAGCGGAGCTGCGGTAGGTGACGGGAGCTGACTCTTAAGATGTTCGTGCCTTCTGGGTATGGCTACCACTTTTCCGTGGGTAGTTTTAAAATTGAATTATGTTTATGTACTTTTCGAACAGAAGTTGTATCCATTTCGTATCAGTTTTTACAATTATCTTGTCTTAGTAGCTCATGACTTATACTAGAAGTCCTTGGGATATTGTATGGAAATCCAGATGTAGCATTTGTTGATCACCTTTATTTTATTAGAATTATGTTAACTGTCAATTGGTTGACCTAACGGGTTATGTTAGGTGCCATCATGACTAATGTATTTTGGGTCGTGACAAGTTGGTATCAGAGTACTAGGTTCGTAGGTTCTACGAGTCATGAGCAAGTGTCCAGTAGAGTTTTGCAGATCGGTATGATGACGTCCATACCTATTTTCGAGAGGCTACATGGCATTTAGGAAACTTTCCCTTCTTGCTTTCCTTATCATGTGGCCTTGTTTCAACTTGAAACCTACGATTTTGATTCTTCCTATTCATTCATATATGATGTTGCACACTCAGTATTCGCTATGCGCCGCCGGTTTATGATGCTGCAGATGGATTACGAAGAGCTATGGATACTTGATTATCATCGCGGTATGTTGTCTAGTCTCGAGAGCAGATGTAGTGTTAAATCTTTCAGTCGTTCATTTGTGGTATGAGGCAGGTTCTTATATGTGGTTGGTAAGCACGGACTTGGGAAGACTAGCTGATATCCTAGTTGTTGTGATTAAGGTGGGTTCATGGTATGGTGTTGACTTGAGTACAACTGGTGGGTTATCTCCTACGTGATGAGTTTGGATCCTGTGTCTCGTATGAGGCTTCCATTTAGTGGAATGCATATGTTATCATTTTAGAGCATTTGGAGAAGTTTGCTTGACCATTTCAAGGATGCGCAAGCACTTGGCAGAGTCTTCGGAGTGTTCTATGACCATTATTGCATGAGCTTTAAAGTGTTCAGATAAATAGTCGTGCGGGATCGGGCAGTTATGAATACATGGTACTTTGGATTACCTATGATATGTTCTATGGCTTCAGGCTAAGTGGGGGAGTTTGCTAATGATGATCAGATTGTAGGAGCATGCGTTGTATCAGTTTTCGGGCCAAGGGATTGCTTTGTTATTTCTTTGAATAGCCATGTGCTGGTGAAGCGCGAGTTGCTCGGTGTGTATTAGTTGTGTATTGAAGATCAGAGTAAGGTGAGCGGTTATCGAGAAGGTTCCGACGAGTTCCATATCATATATAGCATTTAAGGACTTCTGAATTTGTGTACGGGTAGGGCTTGAGATCGATAGCGAGTGGTGATCATATCTTCGTTACTTCTATGTGAAGAATGATTCTACATAGCAATATTGGAGAGATGCAAGAAACTATTTCGGATTTGCAGAAGGTTCCTTCAGAGCGAGCATATCGGATTGAGTTACTTTCGGTTGGTAGTCTGTGTAACTCGGTTGAGTTAGAGGCGATCAGTTCTGATGGCTAGATTATGTGTTAATGAGTTCTGAAGAATTCATCATGGTTATGGCTACAACCGAAGTTGATGTTTGCTACAGGTATAAAAGCTATATTTTGTGTGGTGATTTTCTCCTGGATTGAGTTAAATGAAAGGTTCGCGGTTGATGAGAAGCTCAATTTTCTCATGGTTCGGAGTTGATTATCAGATTTTTGTAGTGTCATGAGTTAGCATGTTAAAGGCGATGCGCCATGTGGGGGTTGAAAAATTGCATGTACAAGGTTGTGGTTTAGTTTTGGAGGGAAGGATATGTGTTCCTGATGACACGGGCGATTTCAGGTGTTTAAGATTATGCTGGCACTATTTGTTATCATCGGAAGAGAGTGCGCCTGTTGGCAGGTGCATTGTGTTTTGACTTGTGGGTATTTTTCTGTAAGATGATGGAGTATGAGTGACGTATCAACCATTTGAGTAGCGGTGTTAAGATTGTATATGGAAATTCTGGTATACATGAGGTTCAGAGACTGGATGTTCTTGTGGGCAGACTATTTCATTAATTGCGAGTTGTGAAGAACTGTTGAGGATTGGGTAATTAATGGTATGTGTTATGGAAAGGTTGTTATGGGCTTTTGTAAGGTTATTTACCTGTTTGGGAATGATCGGAATTTATTTTGGGGATTATTTGTGAGCCTAATGAGAATGTGTATTCTGTATCGAATAGGATTTGCTTGCTCCTACGCAGTTATTACCACAGGTATATCGTCGGGCGGAATGGATGTATTCGTGCCTTGGTCTATATTACATGTTTCTCTCTTATGTTATGGCGGGTGGTGGAGGTTACATGATTTTTCGCACACATATTGTAAATCCGTTTAGGCCTTATGAAATCATGGGCGAGGTGGCTCTCGTGATGTTGACTTGATTATTGCACCATAGTTGTGCTTGTCTTTCTCAGTGTTGTTTATGCCCAATCATCTTCCCACAGTTATATTTGGGTGCACTCTATTGTTCTTGATGTGACACACATGTGATGAGTGAGCTTGAGAATTATGGCTCGATGGGTACCACTATGTGGGTTGATACGATTGGATCGGCTTACGCGCCGCAATGGTACTGTGATGAGATGTAACTCCTTATACTTATTTTGTGTATTTTTCTTTCACCTTGTTGAAAATAGTTCATAGGAAAAATGTTAAAATCATAATGCGTGCTTAACTTGCTTAGTAGCCTTCATATTAACTTTCTTACCATAATCTGTCATGTCTGAATTATTACTTATTTGGTATACAGAACCGCGTTATGTGGGGCTCCATATGGTTTTTGGTGAGACTTATCGGTTGGGCTGCTTGTATTGGCTAGGATGAGGTTTCTAGAATTGAGATTTGAACTATTGTATTGGGATAAGGAATGTTCGGAAGAATGATACCATGTTTCCGCTAAGGATTTGGGCAATGGCCCTGGTCGGACGAGCAAGCTTCTTGGCTTATTGATCAGAAGAGTGGTTAAGAGATTCTGCGTGTTTCTTTTATCATCGACAGTGTACGAAGGTTTTGAACGAGGTTTTATTTGATACGAGATTTACTACCAGCACTAGATTTGCTTTTAGGCAGCTATGGTGGTCAGCAGATATTGCTGTGAGTATCTGAGTTGTGATGTGTCATGCGATTACACCTTGGGTCATGGTTATGGCTTGGCACAACCTGTTCAGAATTATACAATATGTAGATACGAGATTCGAGTCTTGTAATGAATTCCGGGTGTTGGAAATTGAGCTCTAAGATTTACGGACTGAGGTTGAAGTAAGGATCTCCAGTTATGTTGTGTTGGCAAGCTTATGTGGAGCGGGGTGACGTGGGATCACCCCTGGGTATGTGCACGTTAAGGTTAGCCCTGCCGTAATACTATTGGTTTAAATATACGTCTCTTATGTTAAGTTTGTCCAAGGTGGACATCCAAACTTATATGACACTAACATTTGATAAGATGGATGCCAAATGGCATGCCACCTCAGCGCCCCTAATCCATATATATAAGAATAAAATTTGAAATACAATATTTTTCATGCTAGCGGTAATGGTTGCAATAGTGGTTAAGGGGGAGGAATTTTAGTGGTAGAAAAAAATATAAGGGAGAGGTAAAATGGGTTATGGGCGCAGAGGTGACAAGTCATGTGACATCCACCTCACTAAATGTCAGTGCCATATAGGATTGGATGTCCACTTTGAACAAACTTAACAGAAAAAGGGTATATTTGAATCAATAGTATAATGACAAGGGTATATTTGGACTCAAAGTATAACGAGGGTACATTTAAACCTTTTCTGATAGTACAAAGATATATTTGGACCTGTTCCGTTGCATAAATGAAAGGAAAATCTAAGGATGAAATGGATGGGCAAAATAGAGCAACCTGGGACTTCATTCATAGTCTAGTAAATCTTTTGATGCTGATTTTTGTGATGTTTTCTAGATTAACCGGTTATTCTATTAAAGGAGTGTGATTGACTGATTGGTTGACGAGTGAGGCTAACTCAATTGGTAGAGCACCTCCATCATCAATCAGAAGATTGAGAGACATTTCTATGAAAAATCTCAAATAGATTGAGAGACCTTTATAATTTTCTCTGAGGGAGGGTACAACAAAGCACCGGTGCTGAAAAGAAAAACTTCACAGATTTTTTTATTTTTATTTTAAAAATCTGATTCTTACCATAAAAAGAACTAAGGATATCATGTGCTTCCTAGGTTATTTTTTTAATAAAAAGGACAACGCCGTTTTCGGGGATCTAAATTGGATCACTCGCGTGACAGGCGGGAATACTCACCACTATACTACAACGACTTGTGTGTGTTCTTAGGGTTGGTGTTAAAATTGGATTACAAACTAAAAAGTATCACCCAAAAAATGGAGTAAAGAAACATGTTAGAAAAAAGAGAAACGAAAAACCACAATTTGGTATTCACAATATTTTCTTCTTTTCAGGTACTTCACTACTAACAAAGCATGGAAGTTAGTGATCGTAGAACAACTTCTTCGCAGGGAATAGTGTTGTCCATGTCATGATCAAAGCCAAATTCTTCCTCTGCACATTAAAGGAGGCACTGAAACTCATGGTGATTTAAGAAAGAAATTGGTACGATATACCGAGTTCGGTTCTCTCCTACATAAACTGCAAAATGTCCTTTTGGTACATCAATGAGAAGGTGATCTTCATCATTATAGCATTGCTTCCTACCCAAACCTGAACACATTTTCATAATTTGCTTCAAAACTGCAGCTTGTGGTAGCTTGTTTAATTTTCTAATGGCCATTTTTATATATTTTCTTGAAGAAATCTAAAGAAAGTTGAAAGCTTTAGGAAGAAGGAGAAGAAATACTAATAGTACTTATTCTTTGTGTTTGAGGGAAAGAGATGCTACTAAAGAAGTAGTGCTGTTTGGGGTAGAGGTATGTGAAGTGAAACTATTTATGGAGGAAAATCCCATCTTTTTTAATCCCTTGTGTGATTTTTTTTCCTATCAAAACAAGAAAATGAAGGAGTTTTCAAGGGATTAGAATCTGTGAAATCTTGCATTAACACAATTAAATCACATAGTTTTTGTATTTGTTATATCATTCTAGTTTGTTTTATCAAACAAGTTGAAACACAATCATTTTGGATTAAGGGTGGTCCTAGGCAAACTTTGGGGAGTTGGATAATTTCTAAGTGGAGTTGAAAGATTCAGTAAACAACAAATTTATTACTAATGTCTTGGAGCATTCCGTAGATCGTATTTCTCAATGAGTTGACCGAATTGTACGACTATAAGTCTACAACTAGATAAGCACATTTATTCCGTAGATTTTGTACTGTCCAATAATATTTTTTTTGAGCATTCCATTTATGTTTTTGAAGAAACTAATGTTGGGATATACTATTAACCATGCGGTTTAGTTATAGTATTGTGTTTTATTCCTTATGGAATAATTGTTTATTTGAATTATTCAATTCAATAAAGAATTATTTTAAATAGATCATTTGTTAAATATGTATTCTTTAGTTATGTAGTAGACAATTTAGTGTATGGAGTCTTAGCTCATACACAGAAGATTAAATTGTCGGTTCTCATAATTAAGAAACTTTGTTCACAATCGAAGATATTGTTGGAAAACAATATCTTGATGATTGTAGCACAAGATTAAAGTATAATTTATCTTAGTTATGGGAGTGGTTTTACTCCAACTTCTTGTGCTAGTATACTTTGTTTATATTGAATGGACCAAGTAGAAAAAATATATTTTTGTACTAAATATATATAAAACACTTTCTCGGATTCATTAAATGAGCTTATACTCCTAATCTTAATATAGTTATTATGATTAATGTGATTTATTTATTATGTTGATTTATCAAAAGGTACAACTCTATTAAGAGTTAGTGTATGCCTAATATATTGGATAATAACGAATAACATTTGTGAAATAATAATTAGTTGATAGAATCCATGACTCGTTTTGAATTTGATGATACCCCTTTATGTAAGCTTATAAGTTTTTATGTAAAAATCCGTCCGGTGGATTTTGTATCCATCACATGAAATAGTTTAATCGGAATTATAAAGGATTTAATTAGTTGATTAAATTAAATTGTCAGTAATTTAGTTTAATTAACTGGTATTTGTAATCTTAACATGGGGAGTTAAAATAAGTGTTAGTAAATTTTTCAAATTCATATTGAGGAGTTCAATTACAGTTTTTAGTAGAATAAACTATAATTAATTATAATAGGATTTAATTCTTCCAAATTTTTGAATTAATACTATAATTAGTAGCCTCTTATTGTTTATGTGGTCCCTGCTATACCTAGTAAAAACCTAAACAGACTTGGGTAAAAAGTGACTTGGGAGAAAAGTCATCCTTTTAAGTTAGAGTAGGATTCTACTTATACTAGCAGAATCCTACACGTTTTTGAGCCCCTATTATGGCTTAATTTCGGAATTATTAAAGGAAGACGTGTTTTCACCCAATAAATACTCTTTAGAGTTGTATTGTTTTGCCCACACAAAATAATTTCGTCGAACATCTTACAAGGAGCGTAGTAGAAGACTGCAGCCCTGGATTCTTGCTCTGTGCAGGACCTGTGTAACATTTTTAAGAGGTTAGTGTTTCTATCCGTATTGAATCATTGTCTACATGTTTGTGATACCTTCTTTGTATGCTTTCTTCCTATGTGCATGTTCTAACAACTAAAGTATATTTAGACGAAACAAATAAAATTATATCTATATATAGGCTTTCTCATGTGTTAGACAACCATCACATCGATACTTGGATTAGTTACAATATTTTAACCAACAACAGGTTGTTCTAAAGAATATATTATTGTATACAAGAAAGTACCAGTCAACTAGCATTATTTGATTCTTTTTGTCACTCAGCTAAAGATTATTATCAATAAACATCAAAGAACTAGTTTGTATTCACAAGGGTAAAGAGTACAAAAATAATATAAGGTTTGAATGAAGCAAGGGAAAACGTAACTGTAGACTTTTAACACTAAAGCAAAAATCTCAAAATAAAAGTTTCCTTATTATAAAACTCAACACCAGTACGTAATTCCGAGGTGGTTCCCCTATTGAATATTTTTTGCCTGGCCAATTTTGTGATATCTTCACCAAAATATTTGTAGTCTGAGATATCATTAGTAATTAACTTCCCTGTATTTAAGTCATAACAACAGAAAGATTCCTTGTCCTGCCTCACAAAGAACAACATAGAATTGTTAGCGAAAATAGAAAACGTCATTAGCTCTTTATGATTCGGTTTCAAGAATGGCAGCTTGATGATCCGATTTCTTGGAGCCCATTTCAACTTTCTGCAATCATCTAACACTAAGACATGGAGCTCATCCTTTATTAGTTGAGCGAATGAGAGCCGACCATTACAATCCAAGAGATTAGTGCTTCTCAACTTTGAGAAGAAACCAACACCTCTAGGGAAAGTAGTATGACTAATGTAGGTCTTATTAACCATACCTAAAATATCAACTTTAATGTTAAGATCATCATCCTCCATTTCAACGTACCAAATGTAATAAGTAACCTCCCTTCTAAATAAAACCTCAATTCTCTTCCTTTTTCGGCCATCTCGTTTACTCAATAACTTAGGTGGTGGTACCTTAACAACTCGCCAACAATAAGTAATTTGATAACTCCCAATCCTAAGAGCGAGAATTTCATAACCGAGTAAATATTGATTTTGATCATCTTCATGAATAGAAACCAACTTGACAGCTTGGTTAGATAAAACAAACTCCAAAGCAATGCACAAACTAGGATTTTGTGGATTCGGGATAGCAAGGTTTTTGGCGCAAGATAGGGTATCGTATGCGATATCTCAACGGATGAGGAGGAAAAGAATCAGAATCTGAGTTAGAATTAGAATCAGAATTAAAATTCGAATCAAAATCTGAATCAAAATGTGAATCCGAATCCGAATCAGAATCAGAACCAGAATGTCCAGAATCAGACATAGTTTGCTCCAGAAGTAAGCCTTGACTACTCTTAGTAATCATGATAAAGTATTCTCTTTTCATGTCTTGAAATGGCATCTTCTTCAAAGAGCCTACATCCCCCAAAGCCAAACCACTCCAGAAGGAATTTTTAAAAAAAAGGAGGGAGAGATTAGGGTGCATAAATAGGGTATTCCAAATCTTGCAAACACTTTTGAATTTGAACAAAGACGAAAGTGGCAAATAACTTAATATGTAAAAAATTATTTCATCTGGAAGCGTCCTTGCAAACTTATTATTATTCTCATGGAACTCCATGATTTTAATATGGTTGATTTTATATTTGTTTTGCTTCTAAGAGGTCAGTTTGAGAGAAAACGAGTAGAGACACATAAATGCACAAATTGATAGATACCAGAAATAATTAAAAGTAAGGGCATATACCTTAATTATAATAGCTTTTGGTTTACCCTAAAAATGGATAACAATTAAATTTGTAAGTGATTTTATGGATACGTGGATTAATTCAATACAAACGATAAATTGCGTTAGATTAAACAGATAGAGGAAGTAATAAATTGTCAAACCGCTTAAGGGGGTGGGGGAGAGATTTCGGACTCAACATCAGCCTTAATTAAATATCTGCCCTCAATCCTGGACTCACAACAACTAAGTACTGATGAACAAAAGTGAGAACTTTGAATAACAGAGAAAATAATAGTAAATTGCCTTGATATGCGTATTACAGTGTCATTAATGAATAATTAGACCCCTCTTTATATAGTAGGGGAGTCCTACTCTAAATATAACTCCATAAAAGGTAAAAATCTTCCATTTAACCAATCACCAAATTTCTGCTGATACGTGCCAAGATCCACGCCGTGATATCTTGCTGGTCACGAATATCACAGCCTATTGTTGGTCGTGCTCGATTGCTTGGTAATACTCTCCGAAGCCTTTGGGATTCGAAATCGAACCCGAGGTCATGGCCCCGATACTCCCGAGTCCGGGCACTTTGACCGGATCTCGGCTCGAGGGGATCCTTGCTTCGATCCCGGTCCCTTGTCATCACGCCTTTTGCTTCGTTTACTTATTGGAAACTGAGGCGTTCCATGGGCCCGGTTTCACCTATACATAGATAGTCCACTCTATTCTCGGAGGGTACGTTTACGGAAACAACGAGAAACGTCACGAGCCCTTCGATTCCTTCTTCAATACGCCATGACAGAAATAACAAAGAACACGAAATGTCCCATCAGTCGCATCATAATGACTTCAAATGCATGTCAGCATCGGCAGGCCGTCCCTGGATGCGAAACGGCACAAAGCCTCTATAAATATTCCCTCATTCGTTCATTTTTTACTTTTGACCAAACTTCTACCTTCGAACCTTCAAGATACCACTGCCTTCCCTCATATCCCAACATTTTTACC
Source organism: Nicotiana otophora (assembly GCA_000715115.1). Lineage (NCBI taxonomy): Eukaryota > Viridiplantae > Streptophyta > Magnoliopsida > Solanales > Solanaceae > Nicotiana > Nicotiana otophora. The sequence goes on from AWOL01S0063981.1 coordinate 16,093, forward strand.
TTCGTTCTTCAAGATTTTTCAACAAGTTGCAAGCTTTTATTTATCTTCTACCCAAGCCATCGTGCTTGATTTTCCTAGCAAGTTTTTACCCTTCATCTCCCAATCTTCCTTCACACTTTCAAACTTTTTTCCAGCTTTCAATGGCGAAGACTTCCAAGACTGTTCCCCAAAAAGTGCTTCTTCTTCTAAAAGCCCTCGTCGGTACAAGGCTGATGTGAGTCGGTTTGAGGTACATTTGCTCCATCACCGAGGCTGTCCTTCCTATGGTTCGAAAGGACTGCGGCTGGGCGGATAAGGACATAGAAATCCCCAGGTCCGACGACGACATTACTATCCATGTGGAGGGGTATTTGAGTGTTTACACTTACCCCTTCACGCTGGGCCCGGTGGACCCGATTATACTGGATTTCTGCAGGAGGTATGACATATGCCTCGGTCAGATCCATCCGTCACTGTAGAGGATCGTAATACTCCTACGATTCTTCATGAATAATTTCGACTCCTGTTTGTTCACCATCAATCATCTACTCTGCATGTAGAGTCCCCGAATCTTCCAGGGGGACTGATAAAGCTCGTACGCCGGGCTAGAAAAGCTTCATTTTTTAGCATCGACGAGGATCGGGATCGAGGCTGGCAGGGATGCTTTGTCCGGGTGAGGACCGCAGACCTAATCCCTATCAAATTTAGGTCATTCACCGAGACGTGGAATCTATAACGTAAGTATACTTTCCTTTAGATGTCATTTTTATGTTTTGTCTTCCTTTTCCTCATCGATATTTGTAGTGATGTAGCCCTTGCTCGAGTCTCAAATGCCATTTCTTGGTTCAAGGAGTGGATCGAGGGCATTTGCTCGTAGATGCCTTACTCTGAGCGCTCATGGCACGAACTCTCGAAGGGCCACTGGGAGGCTCATTCCCACGGTAAGATTTCTTTCTGAATAAGTAACACTAGGCTCCCCTTTTCAGCATCATGTTCTCATTCCATCTCTTTTTTTTGCAGTCTTGCCTAAGACCATTGATCTTAGGCCTTTAGTAGGGGGAGAAGACGTGTTCGTTAATCCCTCCACTCCGGGACAGCCCGGGGCTACAGTAGGAGAGAATAAGAGAAGGAGGGCTCCGAGTTCCCCGAGCTCAGAGAAGAAAAGGCTGAGGAGACGGTTGGTCCGTAAGTTGAAGGAGAGCTCCGGATCCCGAGCGCCCGACTCAGACTCGCTTTTCTGGCTCAGGGACGATCCCAAGGAAAGCGATGTTTTTGTATCCCACAAACCATCTTTCCCCGAAGAGCAGGGGCAGCCGAGGGGGAAACAACGGAGGCAAACCCCCCTCAGGCTCAGGAGGCTGGTGCAGAGGTGAGGGCCGAGACCTGGCGAGACGCCGATTCCACTTCGCCTGGTGTCATAGAAATTTTGGGGTTGCCTTCGTTCACAGAGTCTATGTTTGATGAAGTCCGAGTGACGAAGGAGCGACCCAACGAAGGGGCCCATGGCGCGGATGATCCCCTCCGTTTGTTTTTTAAAGGTGTGGACTCTACTGCTTTGGAAGACTTACATGAGAGAGTTGATCTGGTAGTCATAGTTGTTGACCTAAAAGAGACCATTGAGATTCTAAAGAAAGAAAAAGCTGCTCTTACTGAAAGAATTGAAAACGTAGAGCATGAGGGAAATGACATGTTGGTAGTAGTTGTGGATAGGGGTGGCATGTGGGCCGGGCCCGGTCCTAAGTGGGTCGGTCCTAGGCGGGTCGGTCCTAAGCGGTCT
>AWOL01S0063984.1:13207-25048 GCA_000715115.1 Nicotiana otophora
TTATCATACAAAGGATTGTGGCAAGCAACAGAAAGTCAAGTTAGTGTTATGGTGCAGCGGAAGGCCCCCTCGAATCTTCCTTGAGTTGACGTCACTGGGACATCTACCGCTTGGATCCTGCTCTGTTAGTCATCTGTAGAGCTAAAGGGAATTGTTTGAAGCCATTCCCATTCCCACACACCAATACCAACCAGGGTGGATGTTCAGTAAGTCCTACCCCTAATAGAAAGGATAAATGGCTTACACGCTTTGTCAAGTAAGAGAGAGGATCTTAGGCCGAATAGATCACCGGCTCCGAAGGCCTGCAATCGTGACTTTATTTCCAGTGGTTCTCTTTGCTGCTGGGGTGCAACAGCCTTTTGTGACACTTCGAATGGAGTGGTCCGTACGCCCCTCCCCCTCGCCAAGCCTGAAGAAAGGAGCTACTTAGATACCTCTTTGTTAACTATATTCTTGCTTTGCTAAAAGGGTCATTGGGCCCAATCAATCTCTATACTCTTGATGCAATGGACTCCCCAAAGCCAATAAACCGCTCTCTTCCACCCAGTTTAAACAGAACCTCGTTCTAGTGAGATTTATTCCTTTTTTAAACAGAAACTCAGCTGTCTAGCTGGGCCTTTCTCTAAAGCTCGAATCGAATATTTGGACTACACCTTCCATTGGCTTGCATGGTTCTATAAGAGAATCCCGGGAGAATGAAAGTTAGACCTTACTTAGGGAGAAAGATTTATTGGATGGTTCATTCCAGTCTGAAGTCACTCAAGTCATGGAACTGGTAGAAGTTCACCCTTAACCAACCCTAAGAGGTAATTCTTCTATTCATTAAGATGAATCCATTCAGTCAGCTCCAAATCTGAACTCAATGATTGCAATTCAAGGAGGGCATGAAGCATTGACTCAGTATAGTAGCATTTGACTTTGGGAAAGAGAATCGATCGCTTACCTTGTTTTGGCATGCCAAAAGCATTTTGCTGCAGTTCTCATTGATTGAGTCGATCCCGAGACAAAGAAAAGGTAGTTCTGTGGGTTCAGTTTGCTTAGAGGCGGAAAGCCTAGAAGAGGCCTAGAAGTCATAAGGAATAGGTACTGTACCAGTAGCGAACTCTAAGGTTTGCCTTTTTTCTTTTATTTACTTTCTTGAGTCAATGTCGCATTTCACGTGCTTGGTTAGATCTCCTAACCTAATGTAATGAACGAGAAGGTGAAAAATTCAGTCTTAGATAAGCATTCGAATTCTGAGTAAGAGAGGAAATCTTTCTTTATAGGGAATCTATGCTTACTAAGCCTTTGTTTGAAGGACCGGTCTTAAAGTAAAGTGCAAGACTAGCTGGACCAGGACTGACTAATCGCTAATATCTCGGGTTCTCTCGGGACCGGGAGAACTCTCAGTTAAGTACGACATTCAGTAAGAAGTAAGCCAACTTCTATTAGTTCTTCTAACTTGTTAGACCGACAGTACTATAAGATAGAAATAAGGCGATTATTACCAAATATAATAATGTGAATTATAAAAAAATACCTTACAAACAAGGTAGATGAATTGCCAAGACTATGCCGACCTTACCCTTACACTCAGCTTAGAGCATTCAATCTCGCTTTCACCCCTCAGAAGGACATAAAGCACTAGGGGAATGAACTCCTGCGCCTAGACTAAAGGAAAGGGTAATGGTTATACACCTCTTACCACATTCACCACTTCCAAAGAAATAATTCAAGGACTGGACTACGGAGGGACTTAAAAAAGCCTACTAGCAACCTCTGTGCTTCCTATACATAGGAAATGATCCCAATGAAGCCAATGGTGATACAAAAGGAACCACATGATTGATTATTCCCTTAGGCCTATTCTCACTTGCTCAACTAAGAAATTCAAATCAACAATTTAAGCAAGAGTCTAGCTAAGGCTAGTGCACTAGAATTCAAATGTCTTGTTCTATTCTAAGGCTCGGACGTGGAGCTGGCTCTATTAATCGATAAGCAGTGGTTGCTTACCCACGGACACCTAAGCCTTCTTGGCAAGTTCATAAAGAGAGAGGGGATGTAGCTTCCAAAAAGATAGAGTTATCACACAAAGGCAAAATGACTAAGATCTTGCTTAACCAGAAGATAGAATCCTATTTTTGAACTGGGGAGGTAGAAGAAAAGACATTTAGGGCTGAAAGAATGAAACTCGCTCTAAGAGACCCCAACTGGATAGGAATCTTCTGCCTATGAGGAGTCAGCTGGCACCTTCTTAAAGCACCTGCCCGGCTTTCTTCCTTTGCCTTCCCTAACTCTTATGAGAAGAATGGGGATCATGCGCAAAGAAAGCCTATAACAAGAAGATGCAGGCTGCTAACTCTAAAAAATTTGATATCGAATACTTTCAAAAAAGGCTGCATTGCAATAGCATAAAATGATGTCAGAGAGAAAAGGCTATAACTTATGCTTTGACTTGATTTATAGCTCTTTTCTCTTATACCTATTCCAAGCTGATAGAATATGCATAGTACTCCAACTTCGTTCGCCATTCCCACCCGGGAATCATTTCACTCCAGTGCCTTGTCAGTCTTCTTGCATCTTTTTCAGCTTTGAAAATCGACTAACCATTGCGCCAAACCTACTTTTGAAAAGAAGAGTCATCGGGCTATTGCAGAGTGAAAGAAGGTGTCTTGTCTTGGCCTAGGTCTACATGTGTCAACACCCATAAAGTGCAGAATATCGCATATAATGTGATTATTGTATATATTGATTTTTTTGAATAAAAAGTATATGTACTTTATTTAGTATTTAATTAGGAGGTTTCCCTTTTTCCTCAGGGAAAATGATATCCCTTTTCCATTTCCTTGCGCTAGCTATCCACTCCTCTTTTTACTTTTTAACATCATCATTTCTATTTCTTTTCTCTTCTAATTCGAATTCCAGCTTTGGAATCTCTCTTCCTTCTTTGGCTCTCTTTTCTTTATTGATTATCTAATAGACTTCTCTCTTTAGATAGATTTTGCTTTTCATAATGTTTTCTTGTGATTTTTCTTTTTTTCTAAAGCGACATTCTCCCTTGTATCTATCTTGAATTAAATTATGGAACTTTCTCCCCGAGCTGCGGAACTAACAAGTCTATTAGAAAGTCGAATTAGCAATGTTTACAGCAATCTTCAAGTGGATGAGATCGGTAGAGTAGTCTCAGTTGGAGATGGAATTGCATGTGTTTATGGATTGAACGAGATTCAAGCCGGGGAAATGGTTGAGAATGAGAATGTAGGGATTGTTTTCTTTGGTAGTGATACTGCTATTAAAGAAGGAGATCTTGTCAAGTGCAGTGGATCTAATGTGGATGTTTTTGCGGGAAAGTCTATGCTAGGGCGTGTGGTCGATGGCTTGGGAGTACCTATTGATTGAAGAGGGGCTCTAAGTGATCATGAGCGAAGACGTGTCACGAGCGAAGACGTGTCGAAGTGAAAGCCCCAGGTATTATTGAACGTAAATTTGTGCACGAGCCTATGCCAACAGGGTTAAAAGCGACAGATAGCCTGGTTCCTATAGGTCGTGGTCAACAAGAACTTATAATCGGGGACCGACAAACTGAAAAAACTGCTATTGCTATCGACACCTATTAAACCAAAAGCAACTGAACTCAAGGGCCACCTCTGAGAGGGAGACATTGTATTATGTCTATGTAGCGATTGGACATAAACCCTCAATTGTGACACAATTAGTTCAAATTCTTTCAGAAGCAAATGCTTTGGAATATTCTATTCTTGTAGCAGCAATTGCTTCGGATCCTGCTCCTCTAAAGGTTTTGGCCCCATATTCTGGGTGTGCCATGGGGGAATATTTTCGCGATAATGAAATGCACGCATTAATAATCTATGATGATCTTAGTAAAAAAGCGGTGCATATCGACAAATGTCAATATTATTATGCCGACCACCAGCTCGTGAGGCTTTCCCAGTGGTTGTTTTCTATTTACATTACCGTCTCTTAGAAAGAGCGGCTAAACGATCAGACCAGAGAGGCACATGTAGCTTAACCGCCGTACCTATCATTGAAACATAAGTTGGAGACGTATCGGCCTGTATTCCCACCAATGTGATCCCCATTACTGATGGACAAATTTGTTTGGAAATAGAGCTCTTTTATCATGGTATCAGACCTACGATTAACATCAGCTTATCTGTCAGTCGCGTCGGATCTGCCGCTAAGTTGAAAAATATGAAACAAGTCTGCGGTAGTTCAAAACTGGAATTGGCACAATATCGCGAAGTGGCCGCCCTTGCTCAATTTGGCTCAGACCTTGATGTTGCGAATCAGGAATTTCTCAATAGAGGTGCAAGGCTGACAGTAGTACCGAAACAACTACAATATGCACCACTGCCAATTGAAAAAGAAATTCTAGTCATTTATGCAGCGGTCAATGGATTCTGTGATCGAATGCCACTAGACAGAACTTCTCAATATAAAAGAGCCATTCCAAATAGTGTCAAACCAAAATTACTACAATCCTTTTTAGAAAGAGGTTGCTTAACTAATGAAAGAAAGATGGAACCAGATACATTCTTAAAATAAAGTGCTTTAGCTTTTATTTAATACAATACAAGGAAACGAAAAAGGTCTCTTAGGGATACGATAAATAATGGACTTACTAGTTCTTTTTCTATCTATGAAGTAGGAGGAGTGTCCTACCTAATTAAATGCTAGGTAACCAAGTTAGTATCCTAGCAGCGCTCTTGAAGGATGGAACATCCTAATGGATGAGTACGAGCACGTTATACATCTCATATTAGAACCCCAGAAAATTAAAAAAAATAAAAATAGCAAAAATAGCTAAAAACAGCCTGCCTCCTTTATCATATATATGAGATGGGCGGGCCTTTTGAAGAAAAAGGTGATCCACTATCGGTTGTAGTTTTCTTGACATATCAAGTCAAGACGGCGAGGCTCCTAGCAATGGGGGAAAAGGGGAGTGGGTAAGCGGGCTCATTTCACTTGACTAGTTTGTTAGGAGTGATCATTTTTGGCACATCTCCACTCTTTTTCTTTTTCAAACTAGGAGTATTGGCATTTGGACAATATGTGATCTATCGCTTTCCTTGGTTGTAGTGGAACTTTGGTTTTATCTAGCGAGGAACCGTTTTACTCGGCGTCGAATGGTCAAAGCTAAAAGCTTTAGGCATCTTTTGAGCATGTTCAACTTCCAAATTTCATGGAGTCCTACGCTACAACATTATCATATAAAGAAAACATGGCTCTTAGATAACTATTTTGTTATTGTAGAGAGCGATTAGTTCTTTTGATCTTGTTCGGGCTTGGAAAGGCTTTTTTTCAATTCCAGAAGTTACAGAGCCTATGTAGAAGAAGTTGTAGAAGAGCACCACCACGGTTCAGGTCCCGACACACGGGGGCTTAATTAAGCTGCAAGGATCATGAATCAAGCGAAGGGAAGAATGAGACCATAATTTGGAAGTCGCCCTGACTGAGACCTAGATCGCAACCTAACTGAGAATGGCATAATTGAGAAAGGGAAGACCCACCCCCTAGAGCTAAAACATAGGTGATGACCTCTCCGCCACCATCACAAGTGAATCAGAAAAGATCACGTCACCAAAAGTGGTGGTATCACCATCTACAGGTCGAGTCACAAGATTTAAAGTGCAAATAATTGACGCCGTGAATCAAGAAATTCGGGTGATATACATACGAAGGCGTTGGTCAATCAGTGCCTTACGAGAAATCATTTGTGCTTGTGTAAAAAAAGAATTTCAACATTTTTGTAGTAGCGAGGAGAAGGAAAGGAAAGGTATGGATTAATTCAAAGAGCTACTTCTTCGAGCTGAGTGGGGTCATGCCCCTTCCCTCTTCTAATAATAGAGAGTGAAAGACGCTAGGCATACTCTTATTTAAACCTTTCCAATCTCTCTCAACTCTCGACCCAATGGAAATTCTATTTCTTATTCACTGTAAATGCTTTCTTTACTTCCGCAGGTAATGGAAATGCTGAAGTTTGAGCTTGTGTGTTCCTGTCTTGTCTGCCTTGCCCACTCCACCTTATTTGTTGGATGGAGGATACGGTTGTCTAAGCTAAAGTCCCATTCAATTCATATAATTTTGCCGACTACCCTTTTACTGGCATGCCTACCAACTACAATAAGGACAGTCAGACAAACATTCAAATAGGACTTCTGATGACTCTGAGTAGTCTTCAACCGCTCCTTAATGATCTTAACTTTTTCCATAGCCTGATGTACAAGGTCTGACCCTATCAACTCTACTTCCCCAATTTCGAACCACCCAATGAGAGATCTACATCTCCTACCATATAATGCCTCAAATGGATCCATCTGAATACTAGCATGAAAGCTGTTGTTTTAAGAAAACTATATGAATGGAAAATGATCATATCAACTACCCTTGAAGTCGAGAACACAAGCACGCCACATGTCCTCAAGGGTCTGAATAGTCCACTCAACTTGCCCGTCGGTCTGTGGATGGAAGGTTGTACTAAGATGCACCTGAGTACCCAAACCTTGCTGAAATGTCTTCCAAACATTTCCCGTGAACTGAGCTCCTCGATAAGAAATCATAGAAACTGGAGTGCCATGCAGCCTGACTATTTCCTTGATGTACAAGTGAGCATATTATTCCGATGTGTTGGTAGATTTAACTAGCAAGAAATGTGCTGATTTCGTGAGCCGGTCCACAATCATCCAAATTGAGTCAAACTTGTATGGAGTGCGTGGTAATCTTACCACAAACTCCATATTAACCATTTCCCACTTCCACATTGGAATTTCTGTGTTTTGTGCCAACCCACCAGGGCGTTGGTGTTCGGCCTTTACTTGCTAACAATTCGGGCAACTGGCGACAAAGTCCGCCACATTCCTTTTCATATTATTCCACCAATAGACTTCCTTGAGATCATGATACATCTTCGTAGAACCTGGGTGCACGGAATACCTAGAAGTGTGAGCCTCGGTTATGATTCTTTCTCGGAGATCATCTACATTTGGAACACATAGCCGCCCTTGGTACCTTAGTGTGTCATCATCCATGCCAAGAGTAAAAGCCATAGTTGTAAGTTTTTGAATCCTCTCCTTTAATTGCACCAAAAATGGGCCGTTGTATTGCTTCTCTTTGACTTCCATAACAAGTGATGATTCAGACCTATTTTGTAAACTTACCCATCTTTCATTAGAGTCCACAAGACGAACTCCCAAACTAGCCAATCGATGCACTTCCTTGGCCAACGGCCTTTGGCATGCCTCCAAGTGAGCAATACTACCCATAGATGTCCGGCTAAGAGCATCCGCCACAACATTGGCTTTCCCCGGGTGATATAATATATCGATGTCGTAATCCTTGAGTATCTCAAGCTATCATCTCTGCCTCAAATTCAGCTTCTTTTGTTTGAAAATATATTGAAGACTGTTGTGGTTAGTTAATACATCCACTTGGACCCCATACAGATAATGACGCCAAATCTTCAATGCAAAATCCACCGCCGCAAGTTCTAAGTCATGTGTTGGATAATTCTTTTCATGATTCTTGACACACACCCAAGCCCAACTCTTGAAGAATCACAATATACCACAAATCCATCTATACCTCCTGGCAGGGTCGACACCGGCGCCGTAGTCAATCTTGATTTCAACTCCTGGAAGCTCCTTTCACAAGTATCGAACCATTGGAACTTAACCACCTTTTGAGTCAATTTATTCAATGGGGAGGCAATAGTAGATAACTCCTCCACAAACTTCCTGTAATACCCTGATAAGCCCAAGAACAAGGGTGGCCTTTTTGAGGTGCTTGAAAGGATTGGGGAGGTGGCCTACAAGCTTGAATTGTTGCTTAGTCTATCGATTGTTCACTCAGTATTTTATGTTTTCATGCTCCATAAGTATTACGGTGATCCCTCTCATGTTTTGGACTTCAGAATGATTCGGTTAGATCGAGATTTGACTTATGATGTGGAGTTGATGGCCATTTTTGGATCAGTAGGTTTAAAAGTTGAGATCAAAGAATATAGCTTCAATAAAAGTATAGTGGAGAAGTTAGCCAGTCGAGGAGGCTAATTGGGATACCGAACAGGAGATGCGGAGCAGCTATCCACACCTATTTGAGACCCCATGTAAGATTCTAGACCCGTGTGAGGACGAAAGTTTTGTTAAAGAAGGGGGATTGTAATGATCCAGTTGGTCGTTTTGAGTATTGTAGCCTGTTCCCCCATTTATTGATTATTCTATGTTCATTTGTGGTTATGTGACTTGCTAGGGTTGTTGGTTTGGTTCTAGGGACTTTCAGAATCAATTAGGATACATAGTTCCAAGGTTAGAGGCTAAAGTTGAAAGACTTGGCTGGATGTTGACTTATGAGTAAACAACTCCAAAATGGAGTTTTGATGGTTCTGACAGCTTCATATGGTGATTTTGGACTGATGAGTATGCCTGGATATTGATTTGGATGACCTTAGGTTGTTTTGGCTTGAATTGGCGAAAGTTAGAAAGTTGAAGGTTTGGAAAGTTGAGAAATTTGACCTAGAGTTGACATTGTTCATACCAGGCTCAGATTTAGGATTCGGGCATTAGAATAGGTCAGTTGTGTCATTTCTGAGTTGTGTGCAAAATTAGAGGTCAATCGGAGTTAGTTTGGTGTGTTTCAGCATTGGTTTTAGAAGTGAGAAGTTTAATAGTTCATTAGGCTTGAATTGGGCTGAGATTCGTAGTTTCGATGTTGTCTGATATGATTTGAGGCATCGACTAAGTTCGTACCAAATATTAGGACCCGTTGGTATGTTTGGATGGGGTCTCGGGGGCTTAGGGTGTGATTTGGATCATCTTCGGCTCATTTTTTACTTGTTGGACTACTGTAATTATTTCATCTGGTTTCCTTATATACGTTCGTGAAGAAGGCATCACAATCGTAAAGAGTATTTGAGCGACTGGAGAAAAATGTACTTCGCGTTTAGGAGAACTGGGATGTGTTCGCGAAGGTTCTAGGAGTTGGGCATCGCGAACAAGTGTAGAGAGTAGCATTCGCCAGGAAGGGAGGTGAGGCCTACGGCAGTAGGTGATTTGTTCATCGCGATCGCGTGGTCAGGACCGTGATCATGAAGATAAGTTGTCTTAGTCATCGTATTCATGACTAGGATGCCACGTTCGCATAAAAGGGATTTGGCAGCTAAGTATATTTGTGCTTCGCGGATGCGAGGCAATTTATTCGCGAAGAAGAGGAACTAGTCAGACTATTTAAAATCCCAAATCGTGGGTTAGAATATTATTTCTTATTTTGACTTGTGGAGCTCGTCTAGGGGCAATTGTTTTGAAGGATTTCACTACAAATGAAGAAGTAAGCAACTTTTGATCACTGTTGTCCAATTATATTGAATACCCATTGAGTTCTACACCTAGATTATGTGTTTTAAATGTGAAATTTGGTGGTTTTTGGACTGGAGAGTATGATTTGGGGATTTGAGGATCGATTTGTGGTTGGAATTGGATGATTTTAGTATGGTTGGACTCGTTATTGAATGGGTGTTCTGATTTTGTGTATTTTATCAGGTTCGAGGTGTGGGCCAGGGGTTGACTTTTTTGTGTTGACTTTTTAAATTTGGTTAAAGAATCGAGCTTTATCTTATAGAATCGATTCCTATAACTTGTATTGATTATATTAATTTGTATGTGGCTAGATTCGAGTCGTTTAGAGGCTGATTCCCGGGGCAAGGGTTTGTTGGAGCATTGCGGTAATTAACACTTCTAAACTTGGTACCGACTGTATGAATCCCTGGAATACGTGTTATATGGTTGATGTTGGGGTGACGCACTTGCTAGGTGACGAGTGTGTTGGCGTGCACTATGCTAATAATGATCTAATATTGGGACCCACTGAGGTCATTTCTACTGTTGAGTTATTTTCTTAAGTTGCAATTATGTACTCAGTCATATTTACTCATTTGCCAATCATATCTCAGTCTCTCCCATCATTTACGGTTACATCATGGTATCATAATTTGGGTTGAGTGGTATGAGATTTGTGAGCCCATGAGACTAGAACGATTGATGGCTGGGTTGGGCCGGATAGTTAGTGATATTGTGGATCGTGTTGCACGCCGAAGCATGCCATATTGGCTTTATATCTATTACTATTAATATTATTGATCTGGTTGCACGCCGCAACAGGCCTTATTGGCTTATTTATTATTATGGATCGAGTTGTACATCAAAGTAGGCCCTATTGGCTTATTTATTATTATGGATCAAGTTGCATACCGCATCAGGCCTTATAGGCTTTATATTAGTGCTTGGGTAGGATCTGCCCCTCCGGAGTCTTACATACCTGCTGTGAGCGCAGGCACCGTACAATGCTATGTGATTGTGTGTGATGAGTGGGAGTTTGAGACAGATTGAGTACTCTGAGAGTTTGAGTACCTGGGATTATCACTGTGATGCCTTTCATTTGACATAAAGTTTTTACATATAGGCATAGAGATGTAACATTCCTCTTGGTAGCGGTACATGGCATATTTTATCAGTGTTGAGCTTAAATTATTGAACTCGAAGACATGCCTAAATTTCTGTATTGTGTACAAGCTGAATATGGAAGTTCTATATCTTTCTGAGCTCGTCACTACTTCAGCCCAAGGTAAGTAATGTTACGTACTGAGTACATTAGGTCGGTTTAACTCATACTACACTTTGCACTTCTAGATCCAGGTACATTTGGACGCGGTGGTTGCTACATTAGTGATAGTACTTGTTAGGAGACCTCGAGGTAGCTGCAATGATGCTCCAGACCTTGACTCTCCTTTCTTTCATTTTATTTCAGTACTGTTCTACTTTCTCAAACAGTTGTAATAGATTTTTATACTATGTTGACAATCATAGCTCATGTACTTAGTGACACGAGGATTTTGGGATTTGTTGTAGTTGTGTTGCATTCGTTTTTATCAGTTATTTATGAGACTTTCCACTATAGAACTCATTAAATCAGATTTTTTAACTCGATGCATAGTTGTTATGGGATTATCGGCTTATCTAATGATGTGTTAGGCGCCATCGTGACAGGTTGGGATTTTGGGACATGACAGATATACTCATACTCTGCTTTTATACATTTTTTGTGTAGATTCATGTACTACTGATCGAAGCGGATATATAGAAATGCGTGCTTGAGCTTGTAAGAGATCCATGTTGTTCCGTACGCAAGCTTCAGCATCACCCTCTTTAATTTATTTCTATTAATTATGAATTTCAAACAGAATTGTACTTTTTCGAGACTTGTTATGTATTCCATGCAGAGCTTATGACTCAGTATTACAGGGTTTTTGGAAGTTTCTTATTGTATCCACGTTTGGCGATATTATCATATGTAGTCCTTTTCGTTAATTTTATTTTGTTATTTTCTGATTGAGATCTTTATGTAATAAGCTTACCTAGTCTTAGAGGGTAGGTGCCATCATGACCTTTATGGTGGGATTCAGGTCATGACAAGTTGGTATCAGAGCTCTAGGTTCATAGGTTCTACGAGTCATAAGCATGTTTAGTAGAGTCTTGCGGATCGGTACGTAGACCTTTATGGTGGGATTCGGGTCATGACAAGTTGGTTTGAGCCTTTGTCTTCCTATTTTCTCACAGATGGTGAGGATACAAGCTTTAGTTAATGATGATGCTACCTCGGGTTTGGTGTTGCTAGAGACTAAAGGGTAGAGGTAGAGGCGGAGCATATGCCGCAGCGAGGGGCCGTTCTAGGGTCGCAATTTTGGAGCCACCAATAGCTATGGCTAGGGATCAGACACACGAGGCCCTAGTTTCTACCCTGGACTCCAGGAGACCTTGGCATACTGAGCATGTTTGGGACTTTGGCTCAGGC
>AWOL01S0063991.1:930-13164 GCA_000715115.1 Nicotiana otophora
CTCGATCTGGATGTGCATGAACTATTGGTTATGGGAGATTCTGACTTGCTTATCCGGCAAGCCCAAGGTGAATGGGAGACTCGAGACATCAAGCTTATTCCATACAGACAATGTGTACAAGATTTGAGCAAAAGATTCAAATCCATCGAGTTCAGGTACATTCCCAGGTTTCACAACGAGCTAGCAGATGCTTTGGCTACTTTAGCCTCGATGCTCCCTTATCCGGGAAACACCCATATCGATCCACTAGAAATCCAAGTTCGGAATCAACACGGTTACTGCAATACAATTGAGACAGAACCAGATGGTGAACCATGGTATCATGACATAAAACGATTCCTGAAAATGAGAGAATACCCAGAGCACGCTAAGGGAGATCAAAAAAGAACTATAAGGAGGCTCGCCAACGGTTTCTTCCTGAGTGGGGAAATTTTGTACAAAAGGACCCCAGATTTGAACTTGTTGAGATGTGTAGATACAACAGAAGCTAAGCGGATCATGAGTGAAGTACATTCGGGGGTATGCGGACCTCACATGAATGGATATGTTTTGGCGAAGAAGATTCTGCGGGCAGGGTATTATTGGCTTACAATGGAGCGAGATTGCTTCAGTTTTGTTCGCAAGTGTCACCAATGCCAGATTCATGGTGACCTGATCCACTCGCCACCTTCAGAGTTGCATCCCATGTCCTCTCCTTGGCCTTTCGTTGCTTGGGGAATGGATGTTATTGGGCCAATTGAGCCAAAGGCTTCAAATGGGCATAGATTCATTTTGGTTGCAATTGATTACTTCACCAAGTGGATGGAGGCCGTCACTTTTAAAGTAGTCACCAAGAAAGCAGTGGTAGACTTTGTTTATTCCAAATACCATTATCACTGACAATGCAGCCAATCTCAATAGTCGTTTGATGAAGGAGGTATGCGAGCAATTTAAAATTATGCATCGCCATTCTACCCCTTACCGGCCAAAAGCCAATGGAGCCGTTGAAGCAACGAACAAGAACATCAAGAAGATTCTTAGGAAAACGATCCAAGGTTCGAGACAATGGCATGAAAAGTTGTCTTTTGCTCTTTTGGGATACCGCACAACTGCTCGCACATCTGTTGGTGCAACTCCTTATCTGTTGGTATATGGGACGGAAGCTGTAATACCGGCTGAAGTCAAAATTCCCTCTCTTCAGATCATTGTGGAGTCGGAGATTGAAGATACAGAATGGGTAAAGACCCGATTAGAACAACTAATGCCGATTGATGAAAAACGGCTAGCAGCAGTATGCTTTGGCCAGTTATACCAGCAAAGAATGGCAAGTGCTTACAACAAGAAAGTGCGTCCAAGGCATTTCGAGGTAGGCCAACTCGTTCTGAAACGCGTTCTTCCACACCAAGTAGAAGCTAAAAGAAAGTTCGCCCCAAATTGGAAAGGACCCTACATCATCAAGAAAGTGTTACCAAAAGGGGCCTTGCATTTGGTAGATGAAGAAGGACGGGTACCAGACATGACTATTAATGCAGATGCAGTCAAAAGATATTATGTCTGATATATACCCACTGTGGAACTTTCACGCATGATTTTCTTAGATCGAGATAACGAAGGCTACCATTGCTCGCTATTCCAAGCAAGTGTCACCCTTTTTGTTACCCCTTTTAAGCTGTATTTTTCTTCCTTGTTTTCCATTTTTTGGAAACTGTGTACTCCATTTTTTAAGTCAAACAATAATTTTTTTTTGAGTCATTGAACTACGTCCGACCTGATTTCGAAAGGATACGTAGGCAGCCTTACCCTGGGTTCGGTCCCATCGCAACAAAAATCCATATTCCCAATACTCCAAAACTGGGGCAAAAGTTTGTTTTTATCTTACGGTTTTTCCGTAGAAACAGTTCCCAAAGTGGTAATTCAGTTCAAGGTTCTTTTCGCTTTTTCCTGTTAAGAATTTCTGATTTATCTTTGAGAATACTTGAAGTCCCCATGCTAGGGGCATTGGCCAACCTTCCGCAAAAAAAAAAAAAAAAAAAAAAAAAAAGAAAAGAAANGAGTCTTATTGGTGAAAACCCGTATGAGCACTGTAAGGCGACAGTAAGCAGAGAAATGCAAGAGTCTTATTGGTGAAAACTAGATGGGCACCATAAGGCAACAATGATTAGAGAAATGAGAGAGGTCAGTTAGCAAAAATCCGCAAAGGGCGCTACTAGCCGAATGAGGGTCTTCGATGCTCCGACATGAGCACAACTAAGACAGTTTCAAGATGAACATTTGCGACGTATTTTGAAAATTAGACAGCTCAGACAGATCAGGCGTCCAGTCCAAAATGCATGTCATGATTCATTGAAGTCGGCACATATATCCAGATAAGTCTCCTTATTGCTCTCCCCGAAAGGGACACCTTTTATTTAGACACAATTCATTTTTCACTTCCAATTGCTCTTCTATTCTTTTCCATAATTTTTCTTAGATTCCCTTTCAGTCTAATCTTGCATCAAAAGCAAAGGAAAAATTGCTGCAAAACTGTCTACAGTTTTCCCGTAATACCGAGCACAATTTAGAGCATATACGGCATTGACAAAGGCAAGAATCCATCTGTGATCTCTTTTGATAAGGCGGACAAAGTGTCTCAAAGAAACTGAAAAGGTCGCCTAAGCAAGACTTGCTTCATGGGAAAAGTTGATAAGCACTACAGACACAAACTGGTTCTGAGTGCAAGACAACTAAGTTTGATTTTAAAGAAAAAATTGCTTTGCCTTAGATACAAGGGTTAACGGTACCGTGGACATCCGGGTATGAAACAGCCAGGGGAGACATCAGAAAGACAAAGTCTCCAGAAAACGATACAAAGTATCCGAGCATCTCGGTACCACTCTAATAGAATCAGTTCTTCGACAACGGGGTGTCCGTGAACTTAAACTCCTCAACGCATCAAGGCCACAAACCGACCACCACTTTAAAAACTCACAAATTTTCTTTGTTTGAAACAGGAACAAAACAATGCAGAATGGCAATTCTGAAAGGACGAATATCATCAAAGGTAAGTCCCTCAAAATCTCTATTTTATTTTATTTTTCAGCATGCATCACTACTGTCCATACCTTTCATTTTCGTAGCTTAACCCAGGTAGAACCTTTTCGCCTAGGGGAATCCAGCTCATAGTTTCTAGGTAGAAATACTATTTGCCCAGGATTGGTTTTTATAGCTTAACCCAGGTAGAACATTTTCACCTAGGGGGATCCAGCTCATAGTTCCGGGTAGAAGTATTCTTCGCCCACGCTTGCTTTTCGTTGCTTAACCCAAGTAGAACCTTTTCACCTTGGGAGATCTAACTCATATTTCCGGGTAGAACATTTTCACCTAGGGGGATCCAGCTCATAGTTTCTAGGTAGAAATACTATTTGCCCAGGATTGGTTTTTATAGCTTAACCCAGGTAGAACATTTTCACCTAGGGGGATCCAGCTCATAGTTCCGGGTAGAAGTATTCTTCGCCCACGCTTGCTTTTCGTTGCTTAACCCAAGTAGAACCTTTTCACCTTGGGAGATCTAACTCATATTTCCGGGTAGAACATTTTCACCTAGGGGGATCCAGCTCATATTTCCGGATAGAAGTACTCTTCACCGAGGTTTGCTTTTTATAGTTTAACCCAGGTAGAACTTTTTCGCCAAGGGGATTCAACATTTTTTCAGTAATACAGGGCACCAACCCCTGATTACATTTTATTTTCAGTAATACAGGGCACCATCCCTTGGTTACATTTCTTTTTAGTAATACATGGAACCAACCCCTGGTTACATTTCCTTTTCAGTAATACAGGGCTCCAACCCCTGGTTACATTTCCTTTTCAGTAATACAGGGCTCCAACCCCTGGTTACATTTCCTTTTCAGTAATACAGAGCGTCAACCCCTGATTACATTAACTTTTCAGTAATACAGGGCGCCAACCCCTGGTTACATTTCCTTTTCAGTAATACACGTCGCCAACCCCTGGTTACATTTCCTTTTCAGTGATACAGGGCACCAACCCCTGGTTACATTTCCTTTTCAGTAATATAGGGCGCCAACCCCTGGTTACATTTCCTTTTAGTAATATAGCACACCAACCCCTGGTTACATTTTCCTTTTCAGTAATACAGGGCGGCAACCCCTGGTTACATTTCCTTTTCAGTAATACAGGGCGCCAACTACTGGTTACATTTCCTTTTCAGTAATACATGGCGCCAACCCCTAGTTATATTTCCTTTTCAGTAATACATGGCGCCAACCCCTAGTTATATTTCCTTTTCAGTAATACAGGGTGCCAACCCCTGGTTGCATTTCCTTTTCAGTAATACAGGGCGCCAACCCCTGGTTACATTTCCTTTTCAGTGATACAGGGCACCAACCCCTGGTTACATTTCCTTTTCAGTAATACAGGGTGTTAACCTCTGTTTACATTTTCTTCTCAGTAATACAGGGTACACCAATACCCTAATTATATTTCCTTACCAGCATAGGGTACACCAATCCCTCATCACATTACCAGTATAGGGTACACCAATCCCTAGCTGTGTTCTCCAACATAGGATACACCACTCCCTAGTTGATTTGATTTTAAATGCAGGATACACCACTCTTTTTTGTCATTGCCAATATAGGGTATCCCATTCTCTGACCATATTTTTCCAACATAAGGTACACAAATCCTTAGTTGAGACATTCTTTTGGGATAATAAGAAAAAACACAAATCATCATGACCTTTTCAGGGTGCACTATTACTGTTTTTTTTATTTGCTTTCAATAAAGAAGTAGTTTAGAATTTTGTTACAATAACTCACGAAAATTTTCTAGTGAAAACTAGGGCAGAAAAATTTCGTTCGTTTGTTTGTTGTGATGTCTGAGCAGGTTTTACCTCGAGGCATAAGGTTCGAGATGAACAAAAGAAGAAGTTTGAATCCAAAATAAAGAAAACAAAAAGAAAAAGAAAAAAAAGTTAATCCAAATTGCAGAAGCAGATGGAAATGATATGGACTGCTCAAAACATGACTGAAGTTACGAGCTTCACATTTCCAGTTTTGCTCAGAAAAATTCGTAGAAGAATGAACTAGCACCTACAACTAGCAAGCATCAAGGTTCAGATCAGAGCCTGCATGAACAACCAGTCAAGACTCAAGATCAAGGTTCAGAAAACTTATAAATAGGAATCTTGTAACTTATAGCTGATAGGCTTGTTTAGTTCCTTTAGATTTTGATGAAATAACAGGGCCACGGACCGGAGCCTCGAATGAACCTAGCTCTACTTTCAAACTCATCACTCCATCATTCTTGTTGAACTACACGCGACTTGATTCCCTTATAACCCGAGATATGTAGGCTGTCCAAAATCAGGACTCGGTTGCACCTTTTTTCTTTTATTTTCTTCCTCTTTTGAGTAACGATATGATCAGAATTTAGTCACACGGCTCACTTTATCTTTGCCTGAAAACTTTTAATGTTTCCAAGCAAAGAGGGGCATGCTGTGAGCACCTAATTTTTTACCNCATATAGCAGCCCTCTGGTTTCTTGGGAGAGAAGACCTTCCTCCCCCATTTTGGAAACCAACAGCCACACATCGTCTCTTCTATTTCATTTTTCTCCTACCACCTAACCAGAAACCAGTCATTGTTTTTGATCCATTTTTAGCCATGTGAGATCACCTTTAGCCACAAAAATAAAACTCCAGCTGAAAATCAGCAGCAAACCCAACAGCAAAAACAGCTGCGAGCAGCTCAAAAACGACCTCAAAACAAGCTCCAAAAAACACAGCACTTCTCCTTCCCGAACCAACCAAAAACACCTCAAAGTTGTCCCCATGTTTCGAGTGGAGTTCGTCGCATGGTTGTGATTCGAGTCGAGTTCTTCCGACGAGTTTTCTCCGGTGAGGTTGCTGATCGAATTTCTATCAAGGCCTAGTTGATTTGTTGAGATACATAAGCTCAAAAATCAGAGTGTTGTCTTAGGAGGTCAATCTTCTATCTTTCTTTTACTACTTTAGTTGAGTGCTATGTTATGCTTGCTTCTGTTTAAGTCAGTTGATGGTTTCATTTTGTTTAAAAATCTTGAACCTACATTGAGTGCTTAGTAAGGTCTATTTCTATTCATTCTATGTTATTTATATTTCTTTTAGTTTGACACGTGACTTTAAGGTGATATAATCTATGTAATAAATCTCATGCTCGTGATTTGAACCTTTGTTAAACTCAATTACTGAAAATGAATACATTAGGTTGCCAAAGAGATGTCTTGTAATCCTCTGTTAATGTAGTGCCATCCGCTAGCTAGGAAAATTAGGCCATTTCATTCAAGTTTAAAAATGTAGCAAGTTTGGGTTGTTCAATTGATGTGGGCCGTGGATTGATTTTCTGGAAAATTAGACTTAGGCCAATCAATTTAATCTCGATAAGGCCCAAGGAAGTAAAATGATGCTAGCCCATTTCCTGTTTAATAATAAAGCTAGCCCATCTTACGATAACCAATTTACTTCATTTTTCATAACTATTTCATAAACTCTTGGTCTTACAATAATTTCAAATTGGTTTAGGAAAATAATACGTGTACACGCACGCGTGACTTCTTTCAAGATAATTTTTATAAATTTAATTTAGCAATAAAAGCGGGTATAGGTAAAACATGAGAACTAATAAAACACAGGTTATCCAAAAATAATATAAGCCAAATGTAGTCAATAAAGCTACTGTGCTAGAACCACGGGACTTGGGGAATGCCTTACACCTTCTCCCTGGTCAACAGAATTCCTTACCCGGACTTTATTTTCGCAGACCAATAATAATAGAGTCAAATCTTTCTTTGAATAGGGATTCAAATAAAAGGTGACTTGGAACACCCAAAAAATCAATTTCAAGTGGCGACTCTGTAAATAAAATAATCCTTATTCAAGTTTGTCGCTTTAATTGGAAAAACTCTTTAACCCAATCCATATAACACAAATATCTTTTGGGAGCATAAAAGGGGTGTGACATTCACATTTATTATTTATTTATAATTAAAATAATGTAATAATCATAAAGTTAAAAACTTTTTATTACCATGTTAAAAGATCTACTGATATTGTTAGTAATGTATATATTTTGTATTATAAAAGCAATAAATTTCCTTTATTTTCTAAATTCAATATTATTTTTGAGTGTTATATAACTTATAAATACCCTAGCATTATCTTGGTCCCCTCTCTTCTCGTACATTATTTACGGTGATGTTTTTCTTCAAACTTTATTATTTTATTTATAATTAAATCATAAAGTGAGAAGCTTTCTATTACCATATTAAAACATTTACCAATAGTTTTAATAATGTATCTATTTTTGGATTATCTTCACTAAATTCCTTTATTTTATTTTCTATATAAAATTATGACTTCTATTTAATAATTAAATTTTATATATGATCAATTTTTTCATTTTAATCTCTGTTGCATGGAATTCTTTTATTTTTTTAATAAATATGTTTCTTGACTTTTATTTTGCTAAGATTTCAGTTATGTGATATATTATACCAATTTTCTTTTCTTGATTTACATATATTTTATTTTCTAAAAGTATTGTTCTTTTGTTTTTAGTTTCCTTGCTTATTGTTATTGTATTATTCATTACTTAGTATTGTTATGTTCCCATAGGAATTTTTATTAGCTTACCACTTTCTTATAGCATGTTTGGCCAAACTTCTAAAATCTGCTTATTTTGAGAAATATTTTTTTTATAAGTGCTTTTCAAAAAAGTACTTTTGGTGAGAAGCAGTTTGTGTTTGGCTAATTAATTTGAAATGCACTTTTGAGAAATAATTAGTATTTGGCCAAGCTTTTAAAAAGTGCTTCTAAGTGTATTTTTCTCAAAAGTATTTTTCAAAAAAGTACTTCTGGGAAGAAGCTACTTTTTCTGCTTCTTAAAAACTGCTTTTGCTTCTACTCAAAAATACTTTTTTTTCCTTCAAAAAGCTTGCCAAACACCTTAACTTTGAGAAAAAAGCTTGGCCAAACGGGCTATTTGTATCGATCCGACCGGTCGTTTTGCTTTCTAGATCCATGTTTCCCTAAATAATATTCCTCGTATATGTTTTTACTGTTTTATGACTAGCGAGGATGGTTAATTCGGAATCTGGAAGAGTTCGGGTTGAAATCGGAACGCTTAGTTCCTTAGTTGGCCTTTAAAAGGCTAAGTTTGACTTTGGTCAACGTTCTGAGTTGTCACGACCCAATTTCACCTATAGGTCGTAATGGCGCCCAACACTACGGCTAGGCAAGCCAACTTAATAAATTAAGTATTCATTGACAAAATTTAAAACCAAGAGAAATAATAAAACCCAAATTCTACTAATGTGTGTGCCAAGACCTGGTGTCACAAGTGTATGAGCATCTAGTAGATTATACAGAATCTCAAATATTGTCTGAAATAAAATAGACAGAATGAAAAAAATATAAGGAGAGACATTAGTAGCTGCAGAACGGCTCAGAAAGGCAGCTCACCACTATGCCCTTGGATAGCGTGGGTGTAAGACGATAGGTCCACCACTAGTACTTGCCTCAGGTCCTGCAGAAAAAGTGCATCAAGTGTAGTATGAGTACTTAAACAACGTGTACCCAGTAAGTATCAAGCCTAATCTCGAAGTGGTAGAGACGAGATGGCCGACTTTGACACTCACTATGGGTCAATAATAATAATGAAAATACAACTAGGATATTTAAATCAGCATGATTTACAGAATTTATAATAATTTAATTAATCAACGAAAATAATCAAATTCCTTCCAATGCAACAATCCTCAGTATATTAATTAAATTCCTCCAATTCAAATAATTTCCAATTTATCAATTAAATATCATTTACATGAATAACAATTAATTTTTTAACAAGCAAAAATAATAATTCATTAAATTTTAAAGATTTTTCAATTTATTAATTAGCTTCGCAAGCTGAAATAAGCTATTAAAGTATCATGCAATTATTATTATTATTAAGCACGATTTCTGCCAAGGACGTACGGCCCGATCCAGAGTGTCGTGTACACTGCCGAGGGACGTGCGGCGCGATCCACAGATGCATCTATCCTGCCGAGGCGTTCGGCCCGCTCCACAAGAAAGGAGGACATTTTCTTATGTNCTAATCTCGAAGTGGTAGAGACGAGATGGCCGACTTTGACACTCACTATGGGTCAATAATAATAATGAAAATACAACTAGGATATTTAAATCAGCATGATTTACAGAATTTATAATAATTTAATTAATCAACGAAAATAATCAAATTCCTTCCAATGCAACAATCCTCAGTATATTAATTAAATTCCTCCAATTCAAATAATTTCCAATTTATCAATTAAATATCATTTACATGAATAACAATTAATTTTTTAACAAGCAAAAATAATAATTCATTAAATTTTAAAGATTTTTCAATTTATTAATTAGCTTCGCAAGCTGAAATAAGCTATTAAAGTATCATGCAATTATTATTATTATTAAGCACGATTTCTGCCAAGGACGTACGGCCCGATCCAGAGTGTCGTGTACACTGCCGAGGGACGTGCGGCGCGATCCACAGATGCATCTATCCTGCCGAGGCATTCAGCCCGCTCCACAAGAAAGGAGGACATTTTTTTATGTACCTCCGGAAGGAGAATATATTTATTATGAGATAAATTCAGGAGGAAGAACAATTTCTTTTAACAATTAATTGATTTAAACATAAAATCAAGCATATGAAATTTCCATCCTTTAATAACTTTATCTAACAATTCACAATATATTCATATATATCAATTTAATATATCGTGCGTACGTAGCCCCCGCAATTAGCAACAATTATTACTTTAATTACCTATGGGTAATTTTGCCCTCACTAGATTAGACAAGAGACTTACCTCGTCTTGCTCCAATTTAATACACTAGAAGGCCTTTTCCACGATTATCCAACTCTGTTTGGCTCGAATCTAGCCAAAATAATTCGATACAATCACTAAAAATTATAGGAATCAATTTTCTAAGAAAATGCTACATTTTCAATAAAAATTCCGAAATTAATTATAAAATTCGTCTGTGAGACCCACATCTCGGAATCCGGCGAAAGTTACGAAATATGAACACCCACTTAACCACTAGTCTACCCATACTAAAATTACTAAATTCCAATAACAATTCGGCCCTCAAATCCTCAAATCTATCCAAGAGAGTTTTCAAACTTTTCCTTCTACGCGATTATTCCTTCTACGCGATCGCGAACTTAAACTCTCTGCCCAGTTATTCCTTCTACGCGATCGCGAAGTTCCTCACGCAATCGCGTAGCACAAATTTTCTGCCCAAACATTAACCCTATGCGATCGCAGAAAATCCCACGCGATCGCGAAGCACAGTCTCCGCAAGCCTACGCGATCGCGAGTCTCCTCACACGATCGCGAAGTATTAAGCACATGGTCCGCTTCTGCTTCGTTTCTTCTTCGCGAACGCGGCCTTAGCCACGCATTCGCATAGCACAACTGAAACCAACCTACGCGATCACGGACTTGCACACGCGATCGCATAGAACAAATTCTTAGCTGCCAGATTAAGCCTACGCGATCGCAAACCCATTCACGCGATCGCGTAGAACAAATCCACCTCTGCCCAAATTACTCTACACGATCGCAGACCAACCTACGCGATCGTGTATAAGGAATTCAGAAGAAGATACCAGCAGCTATCAGCAGTGTTTCAAAGGCCAAAAATGATCTGTTAGTCGTCCGAAATTCACTCGAACCCCTTGGGACCTCAACCAATTACACCAACAAGTCCCAAAACATCATACGAACTTAGTCGAACCCTCAAATCACACCAAACAACGCTAAAACCATGAATCATGCCTCAATTCAAACTTAATGAAACTTAAGATTTCCAACTTCTACATTAAGTACCGAAACCTATTAATTCAAGTCCGATTGACCTCAAATTTTGCATGCAAGTCATAAATGATATAACGGAGCTATGAAAAGTTTTGGAACTGGATTCCGACTCCGATATCAAAAAGTCAACTCCCCGATCAAACTTCCAAACTTAAATTCTTGTTTTAGCTATTTCAAGCCTAATTTAACTACGGACTTCCAAATAAAATTTTGAACACGCTCCTAAGTCCAAAATCACCATACAGATTTATTGGAACCGTCAAATCCCGATTCCGGGGTCATTTTCTCAAAATATTGACCAAAGTCAAACTTGCCCTTATAAGGCTAACTTAAGGAACTAAGTGTCCCGATTTCAACCCAAACACTTTCAAATTCCGAACCAACCATCCCACAAGTCAATAATCATTAAAACCACATAGGAGAAGTTTTATTTTAGGGAATGGGGTTCTAAAAGTTAAAATGACTGGTTGGGTCATTACATTCTCCACCTCTTAAACAAACGTTCGTCCTCGAACGGGTTTAGAATTGTACCTGGAGTGCTGAATAAGTGTGGATATCTGCTCCGCATGTCTTCCTCGGCCTCCCAAGTCATTTCCTCGACTGGTTGGCCCCTCCACTGGACTTTTACTGCAGAAATCCTCTTGGACCTCAACTGGCGAACTTGTTTATTAACAATGGCAAATGGCTCTTCTTCATAAACCAAACTCTTATCTAGTTGAACTGTGCTGAAGTCCAACATATGTGATAGGTCAGCATGATACTTCCGGAGCATAGATACATGAAAAATCGGATGAACTCCTGATAGATTGGGAGGAAATGCAAGCTCACAAACAACCTCCCCAACTCGTCTCAACACCTCAAATGGGCCTATAAGCCTTGTGCTCAATTTCCCCCCTTTTCCCGAATCTCATGATTCCCTTCATCGGCGAAACCTTCAAGAGAACTTTTTCACCTACCATAAATGATAAATCATGCGCTTTCTGATCCGCGTAACTCCTCTGCCTGGACTGTGCTGTATGAAGTCGCTCCTGAATCAACTTTACCTTTTTCAAGGCATCCTTTACCAAATCAGTACCATATAACTTAGACTCACCGGGCTTAAACCATTCGATAGGTGAACGGCATTGACGGCCATATAAAGCCTCAAATGGAGCCATCTCTATGCTGGATTGGTAACTGTTATTACAAGCAAACTCGGTCAAAGGCAGGAAACGATCCCACTGACAAAGTCAATCACACATGCCTCGAGCATATCCTCTAAAATCTGAATTGTCCGCTCTAACGGCCCATCGGTCTGCGGATGAAAGGTTGTGCTGAGCTCTACACGGGTCCCCAACTCACTCTGTA
>AWOL01S0064020.1:6126-17135 GCA_000715115.1 Nicotiana otophora
CAATTACTAAAAACGAAGATAGAATCACGAAATATAATCAAAACCAAGTAGAGAACACTTACCCCAATCCATATGGTGAGAATTGCTTCAAAACTCACCTCAATCCGAGCCCCAAATCGCAAAATATCATAAAAGAGCCAAAACCTCGAAATATATAGAATATGCCCAGCAATTTCGCTTTTGCGAACAAAAGGTTCGCTTCTGCGGCATCACCTTTTTGAAAAAACTCCGCTCCTGCGGAAAACACTGGAACTCAACCCTTCTACACAAGCACAACAGGAACCGCTTCTACACAAGCACATGTGCGACACAAGCTGCGGTTCTGCGCACATCCCCGCTTCTGCGATCACCCCTATCGCTTTTTCGCTACCGCATATACGATCCACTTCCCCGCTTATACGGATGCCCTGTTCCAGCTTTACTTCGCTTATACATTTATTTGGCCGCAATTACAGCTCTGCACCTGCGCCCAATATTCCGCAAGTGCGGTCACACTAGGTTCAGCAAGGGCCAACCATCCCACATGAATGAAAGATGATCCGAAACACGTCCGTAATGCACCCGGGCCCCTCGGGACCCCGTACAAATATATAGTAACAAGTATCATAACATAATACGGACCTAGTCGAGGATTCAAATCAAACATAACAATATCAAAACGATGAATCGCACCTCACATCAGACTTAAATGAACTTGAACTTTCAACTTCCAAAACTAGCGCCGAAACACATCAAATTAACCCGAAATGAACATAATTTTTGTACACAAGCCCCAAATGACATAACAAAGCTATTTCAATTCCCGAAACCACAATCCGAATTCGATATCCTCAAAGTCAATTTCCGGTCAAACCTATAAACTTTTCAAACCTTCAAATTTCCAACTTTTGCCAATTAGTGCTGAATCCTTCTAGAAATATTCAATTGCAAATCCGGGCATACGCCCGAGTCGAAAATAACCATACGGACCTAACAGAACTATCAAAACTCCAATCCGAGATCAAATGTTAAAAAGTCAAACTTAGTCAACTGTTCCAACTTAAAGCTTCAACAATGAAATTCATTCTTCCAAATCGATTCTGAATAACCCGAAAACCAAAACCGACGTTTCACAGAAGTCATAATACATCATACAGAGCTACTCATGCCCTCAAACCACCGAGCGATGTGCTAATGCTCAAAACAACCGATCAGGTCGTTAGAGTTAGTCATAGGGGTATAAGTGAGTTAAAAAGATAATAATGGAGGCATTTTTGACTCAATAGGTGGACGGAGATTTGTACCAAATCGAATATTATGAGGTCAATGTTGGCCCTTTTTCGTTGTTTATATAAGATATATATATAAATATTAATGATGACAAATTTGTCAAATTCAATTTGGAAAAGGATTTTTATTGTAGGTCAATAAAGGACGTTGGCGGCATGCATATAATATCCCATTCAGAATAGGATTTCAATTTTCATTCCATAAGGTTTACGTTTTAAATTAATTTGCAGTGGCGAGTGGTAATTGTTGGTATTATTAACCTTGATAATGCAAAGCTAAAGATTTCTTTGTGGTACCTTTTCCTTCTTTACTTCTTTATCTTTTGTGAAAGATAAAATATCCCTCATTGGTTGTGGAAAGTCATTTCATTCTCTTTATATTGAATTGCTCTTTGTTGGGCTTGTAAAGAGCTAGTAAAAGAGAGTGATCTCGCACACATGAGAAATTGGTCCTGAAGGCAAAACGAGTCGATTTGCCCCCCGCCCCCTGTGCGCGAGATATACGTGAGGCCTAATCCAAATTGAATTCTTGTAACTCCTACATGAATTCGGTAACAAGATTTTTTATGACCCTCAATTAAATTTTCCTTCTTGTTACAACTCTAATATCTTATCTATATTAGGAGTTATTGTGTAAAGTTTTAAAACATAGAAAACACACTTCATCTCTCTTCTTCTTCAACTGATTTTTGGGCAATTGTTTTGTGCAAATTCTAAACTTCCAATTATGAGTGCACGTGTTTGGAGGTGCTGTGGACCTTGGGGAGTGAACGGTCTTAACGATTTGCACCCAGTCAGACCGAAATCACTTTCAAGATAGTGGCTTGCCACGTCACAATATTTTTGATAAGTTGTTCTTCTTTCCTTATTGTTCTTAGTCAATATTATCTACTCATTTTTCTTACAATTTAAAAGCGATTGTACATATAATGTTGACTAATCACTACCACTTTGAACAAAACACTTCCTGATCTGTCAAAGCTTGAGCCTTTAGATAGAAACAATTATAAGTGTTGGTCCCAGAAACTTTTAATTTTCTTTGAAAAATTAGAAGTTGATTACGTTTTGTTTAACGAACCACCTACTGATATTGTTTCTGATAGTTCAAATACTGCTACTACTGTTGTTGCTGATGATGCTGCTAAGAAGAAATTTGAAAAGGATAATAAAACAGTTAGAGGGCATTTGCTTAACCATATGACTAATCCTCTCTTTGATTTGTTTATAAATTATAAATCTGCTAAAGTCATATAGGACAATTTGGAGAAGAAATATGGTGCAAATGACGCGGGAAAAAAGAAATATGTGGTTGGAAAGTGGATCAAGTTTTAGATGGTTGATGATAAGCCAATCATGGGGAAGGTTCACGAGTATGAGAACTTGACTGTTGATGTTTTCAACGAGTATTAGTACTTTTGTGAAAGACAGTTTTAAAGGAAAACAGAAGAAAGGCCAGAAGAAAGGACATGTGAAGAAGCAGAATTACTTCAATAAGTCGGAGGGCCATATTCAAAAGTTGAAAGGACCTTGCTATGTCTGCGGCTAAATTGGTCACAAGGCCTTTCAGTGCAACCAGAGACAAGGACAAAGCTCAAAGCATGAAGGAAAAGCTCCAGTCTAAGCTAACACTACTGTGGGTGATGGTGTCATTGCTGCCGTGGTCGTTGAGGCGAACATGGTGGCTAACAAGACTTACTGGATATTAGACACAGGCGCTTCAAGGCACCTTTGCGCCAACAAGGAGCTGTTTCACGACTTTGAGGAATCTGCTGATGGCGAGTGTGTCTACATGGGTAACTCCAATACAGCCGGAGTTATGGGTAAAGGAAAAATTCTCCTTAAGTTAACTTCTGATAAAACCTTAGCTTTAAACAATGTTTTGTATGTACCCTTCCTTCGTAGAAACTTAGTTTCTGGTGTGCTTCTCAACAAAGCATGTCTTAAACTTATTTTTGAATCTGATAAAATTGTTATTTCTCGTGGGGGAGACTTTGTTGGTAAGGGTTACATTAGTGGAGGTTTATTTGTACTAAATATCGCTAAAGAGATTACTAATAATGCTAGTACTTTCAATTCTGTTTGTATTGCCGAGTCTATTGATTTGTGGTAAGGTAGACCAGGTCAAGTTAATATTGCTTCTATTAAAAGACTTAGAAAAATGGAATTAATTCGTGCAATTAATGTTGATAAATTTTGTAAGTGTCCTGCTTGTGTAGAAGCAAAACATACCAAAAAGCCTTTTAAGAATGTAACTAGTAGAAAGATAGAATTGCTTGAACTAGTGCATTCAGACTTAGCAGATTTCAAGAACACTATTAGTAAGGGTGGAAAGAAATACTATATCACCTTTGTAGATGACTTTTCTAGATACACTAAGGTATATCTTCTTAAGTCAAAAGATGAGGCTGAAAGCATGCTTTTGAAATACAAGACAAAAGTAGAGAATCAATTAGAAAGAAAAATCAAGAGACTTAGGTGTGCCAGGGGTGGCGAATATAATACTAATACTCTAGAAGCATTTTGTGAGAAAAATGGTATTATACATGAGATTAGTGCTCCCTATACTCCCCAACAAAATGGTGTAGCCAAACGGAAAAATAGAATCCTTAAGGAAATGATGAACTCTATGCTTTTGAGTTCGGGTTTATCTGATAATATATGGGGGAAAGTTGTTTTATCTGCATGCTATATATTTTCTTAATAAAGTCCCTCACAAGAAGTTAGATAAAACGCCGTATGAGTTATGGAAATGGTTTACCCCTAACTTGAAAATTCTGAAAGTGTGGGGGGTGTTTGGCTAATGTTAGTCTACTTGATTTTAAACAAGTAACTGTTGGACCCAAGACTTTTGATGCTATTTTCATTGGTTATGTTCAAAATAGTGTTTCGTATAGATTTATGTCTTTGAATGATAATTCTATTTGTAAATCTAGAGATACAGAAATTTTTGAGCATGTTTTTCCATTGAAAAATAATGCGCCTAGTGATGTGCTTAATAATGCTTCTACATCTATGTCTGTTAATTATCATATTGTACATTCTTCTAGTGTTACTACTAATGAGCATGAAAATCAACTCAGAAGGAGTAAGTGACGTAGAATTGAAGCTAGCCTTGGTCCTGACTTTATCACTACTTTCTTGATTGAAAATATTGTTCTTGATATTTTGAATGATGAATTAGTGTCTATATTTTTAATAGAAGAAGAGCCTAAGACTCATAATGAATCAATGAGGTCAATAGATGCTAGTTTTTGGAAAGAGGCCATTAAAAGTGAATTAGACTCTATAGTTTCTAATCACACTTGAGACTTGTCTGATTTGCCTAAAGGTTGTAATCCCATAAGTAACAAGTGGATATTTAAGAAGAAATTGAGACATGCTGGTACAATTGAGAAATATAAGACTAGACTTGTTATTATGGGGTTTTAACCAAAAGAAAGACATTGATTACTTTGACACTTATTCTTCTGTGGCTAAGATAGAGACTATTAGAACTCTTGTTGCTTTAGCTGCTATTCATAATTTAGTGATAGGTCAAATGGATGTTTAAACGACTTTCCTAAATGGTGATTTAGATGAAGAGATATATATGTCTCATCTTGAGGGATTTGTGATCCAAGGACAAGAGAATAAAGTATGCAAATTGAGAAAGCTTCTGTATGGTCTAAAGCAGGCACCTAAGCAATGGTATGAAAAGTTTAATAACACATTAGTGGGTAGTGGTTTTGTTGTTAATGCATCTGATACTTGTGTTTATTGCAAGATGATAGGATCATATTGTGTTATTATATGTCTGTATGTGGATGACATGTTAATCTTTGGCCCTAATGTGAATGTTGTTAATGAGACTAAGAATTCTTTGTCTTCTAAATTTGAAATGAAAGATCTTGGAGAAGCAGATATGATTCTAGGGATTAAAATCAAAAGAACTTCTAATGGTTTTTCATTATCTTAGTCTCATTATATTGAGAAAATATTGAAAAGGTTTAATTGTCTTGATATAGCACCTATGTGAACTCCTTATGATCCTAGCATACACTTGAAAAAGAATAAGGAATACATTATTTCTCAAACTGAGTATGCTAAGATAATTGGTAGTGTAGTGTTTCTCATGATATTGCTTATGTTGTTAGTAGATTGAGTAGATATACTCACAAACCTAGTAGTGAACACTGGAATGCTCTTCATCGTTTGCTAAGGTATTTGAGAGGTACTATGGATTAGTATTTGCATTTTAATAAATTTCCTGCTATTTTAGAAGGATTTTGTGATGCAAACTGGGTTACTGACAATGATGAAATTAGCTCCACTAGTGACTATGTGTTTACTTTGGGTGCATACGCTATTTCATGGAAGTCTTCAAAACAGACTTGTATAGCACAATCTACTATATAGTTTGAATTCATTGCTCTTGAGTTGACAGGGCAAGAAGCCGAGTGGTTGAGAAATTTATTGGTAGACGTTCCTTTATGGGGAAGACAAGCTTCACCAGTTTCTCTACATTGTGACTCACATGCGGAAATTGGAATTGCCAAAAATAGTGTGTACAAAGGAAAAAGAAGACATCCGCATAGGCATGGTGTGGTAACAATTGTTTGAAATATCGTGTTATTTCCTTGGAATATGTAAGATCCGAAAGAAATTTGGTAGATCCTTTAACCAAGGGTTTGGCAAGGAGAGTTATCCTTGCAATGTCGAAAAGGATGGGGCTAAATCCCATGGATTGAGGAAGTATGGTGGATACCTGTTTGTGGTCAAACGAAGCCATATGAGACCTCAATATGCACTACATTTCCTATCCATGTGGCGTGTGGTAGTGATTTATAAGGTTGAGCTCATTTTGCTCTTAATGATTCCATAGCCTTAAGGTGGTCTATGTGTAAAAAGAGTTGATGAAATAACCTACGTGAGTGTAAAGGTGCGGTCGCCTTTTATGAAAGACTTGGTATGTATTTCTAGAGCATTCATGAGAGCCAAGGTATGTGCATGACCATAAAAGCACTTTGTTAGTATCACGGAGTTTGCATAAATTTAAGGATATAGTATGTGTTGTGGGGGTCTCAACTAATGTTCATTCAGTTCAAGAGTACTTCACTTTGTGGATGTTAGTTGTTGCCTCATTTCACTATGTGTCAATTCAAATCGAAAGATATTGACACTTAAGTACATGTTCCTTCGTTTGCCTAG
This sequence comes from Nicotiana otophora, assembly GCA_000715115.1. Classification (NCBI taxonomy): domain Eukaryota; kingdom Viridiplantae; phylum Streptophyta; class Magnoliopsida; order Solanales; family Solanaceae; genus Nicotiana; species Nicotiana otophora. The sequence continues at coordinate 12,582 of AWOL01S0064020.1, forward strand.
AATTTTTCTTATTCTATTTTTGTCTTTGCATTAGTGGGGGATCGTTGGTATTATTAATATTGATAATTCAAAGCCAAAGATTTCTTTGTGGTCCATTTATCTTCTTTACTTCTTTGTCTTTTGTGAAAGACAAAGTGTCCCTCATTGGTTGTGGAAAGCCATTTCCTTCTCTTTATATTGAATTGCTCTTTGTTGGGATTGTAAAGAGCTAGTCAAAGGGAGTGGTCTCGCGCACATGAGATATACGCGAGGTCTAATACAAATCTGGTTTTGCTAAAATTTATTTCTTCATTTTTCAAGCTTACCAGAAAAGTGTCCAAATAATGCTTACTAGAATATGTCCAAATTCATTCTCTTTTGAATTGAATTTTGTAACTGTATAACCAAAAAATAATATTTTTAGTCAAAGCCTATTTTTAGAAGAACTCGGGTTACTGATAACCAAATAATTCCTTACTTCCTCAGTAATTCACTTAAAGTTGACAAAAAGTAGATAAAAATAAAGAATAATTGATTGCACTGAATAAGCAAGAGAAAGTGAATATATTTCGATAGTACTCAGAACATGTCTTTACAAATGAGATTCTCCCCCATTATATAGGAGTTTACAAATATAATGTTTCCTCTTATTTATGGCGAAATCATTATGAGCTTTAATGACATTAATTGTCTGTTATGATTGGTAATCGTAACTGTCTATGAAGATTTTGTAACGATTCTGATTCCCCTCTTCATTAATTGTAGGTCCGTGAATCTTCCCTCTTTCCAGTCTTGATTCATTACGCTCATGCCTCTTCAGCAATTATTTTAGGTTCGAACGTTGATTCTCCATTATCTCGTAGGTGTTTGCCTCGTACCTCTTGCGCTTCATGCATCTTTTAAATGAAATATGCTAGGTGTCATTTCCTCATTGTTCCATGTATCATACTCTGTCAGCTAAATATAATTCCACGTGTATCATTTATTTACCACCAATACAGATAGTCCCTCCACTTTCTGAATATTCTACAATTGAATATTCGGTAAGTAATATGTATTTATGGCGGGAATTCTTTTCCGCCGCTTCCCAAGCATCATTGTGCTTTCTTCAGAATTAACGCATCGTATGTGACTTCCATTTAATGCATATGCCACGTGGCTTTTGATGATTGGTTCTTTGGCTTCTCAGCGTTTTAGGGCTTTTCATACTTCAAAACCTTCATTCTACAATGTTCTTATTCTTTATTCTTCCTTCTTTTTTTCGACGCATATTCCTCTGTTAATTCCTTATACAACCATGTATTTACAACTCCCGACCCTCGTAAAGTCATAATTGTTGTGGAACTTGATCCTTCATCCGCTCCTGTGAGAAGTAGAAGAGGAGGTAGACTTCATAGTTTAGGTTCGATGTCCACTCGTGGTTCTTCATCTCAAACCACTACTCCCACTTCTTCTTCTTCTAAACCTAGGGATTCTTTAACTCCTAGATCTTCTTTTAGAAATAGGGAATTGAGTGAATCTATACGTGAACCAACAGTTGATGAAATTGTTCCACATAAATTTTCTTTCTCATCTGATCGAGAAACCATAAGAAATCAAGTTTCTTCTTTAGCTTCTCACGATCGTGCCGATCTTTATCCTACTCAAATTACCACTGTTTAATTTCTCTTGTTCGAAGCGAATGTAACTGGAAATTTGACTTCCCAGTTTAAGTTCCTAATCCAAACCAAAGAATAACCTCATATTAGGCTGGTTATTCCTTTATTTATACATATCCTTTCACTTTAGGATTTAGACCACCCATTGACCTAGTAATCATTAAATTCTGCCGCTTCTTTAATGTATGCCTGGGATAAATTGGTCCCATTATTTGGAGGGCTGTTGCATGCCTTCGTTACCTATCTAACTTGGCTTNAGGGAATTGAGTGAATCTATACGTGAACCAACAGTTGATGAAATTGTTCCACATAAATTTTCTTTCTCATCTGATCGAGAAACCATAAGAAATCAAGTTTCTTCTTTAGCTTCTCACGATCGTGCCGATCTTTATCCTACTCAAATTACCACTGGTTTAATTTCTCTTGTTCGAAGAGAATGTAACTGGAAACCAGACTTCCCAGTCTTAGTTCCTGATCCAAACCAAAGAATAACCTCATATCAAGCTGGTTATTCCTTTATTTATACATATCATTTCACTTTAGGATTTAGACCATCCATTGACCCAGTAATCATTGAATTCTGTCGCTTCTTTAATGTATGTATGGGACAAATTGGTCCCATTGTTTGGAGGGATGTTGCATGCCTTCGTTACCTATCTAACTTGGCTTCTCTGCCTTTCACCTTTAATCATTTGCTTCATCTTTATTCCCTCAAATTATTTCGTGAATGGGTATTTTCACTTGTGGCCAGAAGCAAGAGGGTATTGGTTAGCCCCGAGGATGCTAGAGACCGTGACTGGTATGCTCACTTTGTAGCTGCTCCAACAAGTTCTTTGGTGGGTGAAGAGAATATGCCCTTTCCTGAAAAGTGGAATTTTGCACGTAAGTGTTTTTCCTTTACCTTTTCTTTTCTTTCTTGAAACAAGAAACTTTTAATCTCGTGTCTACTTTTTCAGCAACCATGAAAGTTTTCGTGGAGATTCCTAACTTCCGTGCTTGGGTAGAAAAGTTATTGTCAGTTGACCTATGAAGATAAGGTCTTGGAAGTACCTTTCTCAAAGGTTTGGTTGGAAAGTCAAAACACATGGTACCTTTTCTGTTCAATTTCTCTTCTTCTCTTGTATTGGCTTAGGAGCTTCTTACAAAACTTCTCTCTTATGTTAGGATTTCCTATTCACGGTGTCAGTTCCATGTCTATTTCTTCTACAAGACTTTCTGTATCTCTTGCTCAAGAGAGAATTTTGAGTTCTTCTGAGTGCCTCAGAAACCATACATCAGCTTGACCAGATGTTTTCAGCAAGTTGCCACTCTCAGAAACCTCAATGGTAATCTTCTTTATTGCTTTATTTCTACTAGCAGGCCCATATTTTGCATAAAAAGTAGTAGCAACTGGAATAGTAGAGAAGGTGCAAGCAGTCATGAGGGGAGCAGTAGCAGCAACTTCAGGAAGGGGAGCTTGAGAATAAATGGGGACTGACACTGGAAGAGAGGCTAAAGGCAACTCTTCAGAAACGGGACCAAAGGCTTCATTATCAAAATCACGGGTAAACAACTGATCAGCAGAATCACATGGAGAAATATTCATCTCTTCATCGAAAATCACTAATGTAGCACTTTCGGGCTCATCTAAAAGTCTCGAAGGGATTGGACTTGGAGGAGGGGTAGCTTCATCATCGGAAATAACGCGCCTCCTAACCCGAGGCATGCACACTAAAGAACCCTCTTCATGTTCTTCTTCATCCTCAGAGCCATGGGAACCATCAACTTTTCTTTTCGATGAAGAACTCAAAATTCTCTCTTGAGAAAGAGATACAGAAAGTCTTGTAGAAGAAATAGATGCGGGACTGACACCATGAATAGGAAATCCTAACAAAAGAGAGAAGTTTGGTAAGAAGCTCCTAAGCCAACACAAGTGAAGAAGAGAAATTGAACAGAAAAGGTACCGTGTGTTTTGACTTTCCAATCAAACCTTTGAGAAAAGTACTTCCAAGACCTTCTCTCCATGGGCACAACTGACAATAACTTTTCTACCTAAGCACGGAAGTTAGGAATCTCCTCGAAAACTTCCATGGTTGCTGAAAAAGTAGACACGAGATTAAAAGTTTCTTGTTTCAAGAAAGAAAAGAAAGGGTAAAGGAAAACACTTACGTGTAAAATTTCACTTTTCTAAAAAAGGCATATTCTCATCACCCACCAAAGCACTTGTGGGAGCAGATACAAAGCGAGCATACCAGCCACGGTATCTATCATCCTCAGGGCTAACCAATACTCTCTTGCTTCTGGCCACAAGTGAAAACACCCCTTCACGAAATAATTTGAGGGAATAAAGATGAAGCAAATGATGAAAGGTGAAAGGCAGGGAAGCCAAGTTAGATAGGTAACGAAGGCATGCAACAACCCTCCAAACAATGGGACCAATTTGTCCCAGGCATACATTAAAGAAGCGGCAGAATTCAATGATTACTGGGTCAATGGGTGGTCTAAATCATAAAGTGAAAGGATATGTATAAATAAAGGAATAACCAGCCTGATATGAGGTTATTCTTTGGTTTGGATCAGGAACTAAAATTGGAAGTCAGGTTTCCAGTTACATTCTCTTCGAACAAGAGAAATTAAACCAGTGGTAATTTGAGTAGGATAAAGATCGGCACGATCATGAGAAGCTAAAGAAGAAACTTGATTTCTTATGGTTTCTCGATCAGATGAGAAAGAAAATTCCTGTGGAACAATTTCATCAACCGTTGGTTCACATATAGATTCACTCGATTCCCTATTTCTAGAAGAAGATCTAAGGGTTAAACAAGCCCTGGGTTTAGAAGAAGAAAAAGTGGGAGTAGTGGTTTGAGATGAAGAACTACGAGTGGACAACGAACCCAAACTATGAAGTCTGCCTCCTCTTCTACTTCTCACATGAGCA
>AWOL01S0064020.1:17432-28752 GCA_000715115.1 Nicotiana otophora
GAACCTCAATGATAATCTTCTTCATCGCTTTATTGCTACTAGAAGGCCCAACTTCTGCATGAGAAGTAGTAGCAACTGGAATAGTAGAGAAGGTGCAAGCAGTCACGGGGGGAGCAGTAGCAGCAACTTCAGGAAGGGGAGCTTGAGAACAAACATGGATTGACAATGGAAGAGATGCTAGAGGCAACTCTTCAGAAACGGGACCAAAAGCTTCATTATCAAAATCACGGGTAAACAACTGATCAGCAGAATCACAGGGAGGAATATTCATCTCTTAATCGGAAATCACTAATGTAGCACTTTTAGGATCATCTAAAAGTCTCGAAGGGATTGAACTTGGAGGAGGGGTAGCTTCATTATTGGAAATAACGCGCCTCCTAACCTGAGACCTATGAACTAAAGAACCCTCTTCCTGTTCTTCTTCACCCTCAGAGCCACGGGAACCATCAACTTTTCTTTTTGATGAATATCTTCGTGCCTATTCTGATAAGATTAAGTTCTTGGAGAGTTCTCTTGCCCCTTTAAAGACTACCTTCGATGCTTCCAAAGTTGAGAAAGAAGAACTGAAGGCTGAGATTGATCAATGGGAGAAAGATTATGAAGCTCTTGAAGATAAGTTGACACTCGATGTGAGTTGGTTTTTTTTGAATACCCACCTCGAAACTTTGATGGAGGCTAGCCAGGAAGGCTTCGACCCGAATGCTGAGATCGCCAAAGCTAAATAAATGATTGAAAAAACTCAGTAAAGTCAAAGCTTTTCCTCACCTGAGGTTGATGTTCCCGAAGGTGATAATCCTATTCCTGGTGAAGTTAGTGTTCAAGCCCCTTCTCCCCAAGCTGAATCTTCTCCCGTTGCTGATGATGCCACCTTGGATGCTGCCCCTTAGTGTTTATCATAACTTAATTTTATTTGAAACTTTTTGATGGGAAGTGTTTTTTTTGGAATGTATGTTAGTTTTTACTCCTATCTTGTTTTGGGGTTTAAAAACAAACAAGTATCTTAGTTTTGGCCAAGTTTAATATATAAATCTTTTCTTATTTTGATGTTGAGTTTTTGTTTTACTCATTAGCTTTTAAACCTGCATTTAAAATACTTTAATTTTTCGTGATTTTGATAAACATGAAGTTTTATAAAAGAGGGCCCTTTTATAAATGATACTAATGAAGAAGCCGTCTCAATTTCATATTGGTATAGATATATGAAAGCAGCAGAAAAAGGAATACTTTGAGGAAGTTTCATGAATAATTTGAAGAAGTTTCATACTTTGAACTTTCAAATTTTATGTAACACTTTTCATGTATACAAATAACTTTTTGTACAATATCTACAATTCTTTCATAACCGTTTTCTTTGTAACATGTTTTAAAATTTTGGATCTATTTAATAACACGTGACTAATTATTGCCCTTAACCTATAAACTCGTTGGAACTTGAAATGTATCTTGTGTCCATCTTGTATCTTTCCCGCGGGTTTATATCTTATCAAGGCTACTTCAAAGGTTTTTGACTCAGGCTTATTTTTTGGCTCTTGATTAGCTCTTGACTTTTGACTTTTGGCCTGATCCAGGCTTGAATTCTGACTTTTAGTCTTCTTTGCCTTTATATATACTTTTAGTCTTCTTTGCCTTTATATATACTTTTAGTCTTATTTACCTTTATATATACAGTCCCCCAAGTATTAGAGCTTTGAAGTATGAAATCTCGAGCACTTGATTGTTCTTTTCATTTGGTCCATTTCCTGAAAAGGAAAATACATATGGGACTCGGAGGTATACATTTAAATAATGACTACTTAACCCTTTTTATTTCCATCATAAAGGTTGTAACCTAGACCGGGAATAATTCTGTATTCCGCGTGTCTTTCGGGTCTAATGTCATAATTTGGTATGGGCTAGCTTTTTGCCTATCATCTAAAATTGTTAGTATAATTTAAAAGAATAAAATAAAATCACAGTTGAGCGATACCTGACCATGGATACTTCCTTTGCCTAGAAGTAATACTTCTTTAAATGAACAACATTCCAATTCGACGGTAGTACCTTGCCTTCCATGGTTTCCAACTCATAAGCCCCTTTTCCAACGATGCTTCGAATCTTGTAAGGACTTTCCCAATTTGGACTCAACTTCCCTGCACCAATTGATTTTATTGTTTGAAAAACCTTTTTGAGAACGAAGTTCCCAATCTTGAAGTATCTGAGATGAGCTTTCCTGTTGTAGTATCGCTCAATAATTTGCTTCTAAGTTGCCATTCTTATTAGAGCCTCTTCTCTATTTTCCTCGAGTAAATCTAAATTCGTTATCATCTCTTCACCATTTGATTCATTAGTTGCTTATGTTAATCTCGTACTTGGCTCACCTATTTTAACTAGAATTAAGGCTTCAACACCATAAACAAACAAAAATGGAGTCTCTCCCGTGCCTGTCTTTGCTGTCGTTCGATAAGCCCATAATACTCCTGGTAGCACCTCATGCCACTTGTATTTTGATTCCTCTAATCTCTTATTCAAATTATTATTAATAACCTTATTTTTTGATTCAGCTTGTCCATTGGCCACAGGGTGATAAGGTGAGGAAGTTATTCGTTTAATATGCCAAGAAAAAAATTCTATGACTTTCGTACCTATGAACTGTGGGCCATTATCACATACAATTTCTCTTGGCACTAAAAATCGACATATAATGTTTCGCCAAATAAAGTTCATGACTTCCTTCTCTCGCACCTGTTTGAAGGCTCCTGTCTCTACCCATTTGGAAAAATAATCTGTTAATACTAACAAAAACCGTACCTTTCCTTTAGCTTGTGGCAATGGTCCCACGATATCCATCCTCCCTTCATGAATGTCCATGGGGACATAACCGCATGTAATAGCTCTGCTGGGCGATACATGTTATTTATATATCGTTAGCATTTATCACACTTTTCCACAAAACCTTTTGTATCTTCTTCCATTTTCGGCCAGTAGTATCATGCTCTAATTAAAGTCTTTACCAAGGATATTCCTCCTGTGTGATTTTCACAATGTCCCCCGTGTACTTCTCTCATCACATATTCTGTCTGAGCAGGTCCGAGGCATCTTGTTAAAGGTCCTCCGAATATTTTTCGATATAAATTTCCTTGAATTAAGCAGTAACGGGAAACTTTTCGTCGAAGTAGCTGAGACTCTTTCTTGTCTTCAGTTAAGGTTCCATATTACAGAAAATTAACAAATTTGTTTCTCCAGTCCCAAGTTAAATTATTGAAATTTACCTCATTTTTATCTTGGTCGAGTGCTGCATGAAACAAATGTATTACGATAGCGTTTTCTGCATTTGTTATTTCTGGAACTGACGCGAGATTCGCTAGTGCATCTGCTTCTGCATTCTCTTCCCTGGGTATTTGCATAATTTTCTATGTCTGAAATTGTCTTATCAATTCTCGTGCCTTTTTCAAATATTGCTGCATTCGTGCCTCTCTAGCTATATGAGTCCCCTGCATCTGGTTAACTACCACCTGAGAATCACATTTAATTATGATTTGCTCTATAGCCAATTCTCGTGCTAGTTCCAAACCTGCAATCACATCCTCGTACTTTGCTTCATTATTAGTAATGGGATAACATTTTATTGCTTGTCTTATACTTTTTCCCAAAGGTGGGATTAAAATAATACCTAAACCTTCTCCTTTAACATTCGAGGAGCCATTAGTAAATAAAGTCCATGTACCTGGATTAGATTCGATGAATACCTGCAGTTCCTTTTCTACTTCAGGAACTATTTTTGTGCTAAAATCTACCAAAATTTGTGATTTTATTGCAGTTCTAGGTTGGTACATAATATCATATTCACCGAGTTCTATAGCCCATTTAGCTAGTCTTCCTAACAACTCTTGTTTATGTAGTATATTCCTTAGAGGGTAAGCAGTTATTACAAAGATAAGATGACATTTAAAATAAGGTCTCAACTTTCTAGATGCCATAACTAATGCTAAAGAAATTTTTTCTAAGTGAGGATATCGAGTCTCAACATCTAACAAAGATTTACTAACATAATAAATTGGAGATTGTTACCTTTATCTTCTCGTACTAAAACCGCACTTACCGCTATTTCTGATACTGCGAGATAGACGAGTAGCCTCTCTCCATCCTTTGATTTAGCTAGCAGGGGTGGATTTGGCAAATATGCTTTTAAATTTTTAAGGACTTGTTGACATTCATCAGTCCACTCAAACTGATTTTGCTTTTTCAATACAGAAAAGAATTTAAAACTTTTCACCAAAGATTTGGAAATAAATCTTCCCAAAGTTGCTATTCTCCCTGTCAGCCTTTGTACCTCTTTTTTGTTCATGAGTATATCTGGAATTTCTTCAATGGCTTTGATCTGTACAAGGTTCACTTCAATACCTCTGTTAGATATAAGAAAACCTAAAAACTTACCTGAAGCCACGCCGAAGGCACATTTTTCTGGATTTAATTTCATATTATATTTGCGAAGAATTCCTAAGGTGCTTGAAAGGTGTTGAAAGTGATCTCCTGCTCGTGCAGATTTGACTAGCATATCATCGATATAGACTTCCATAGTCTTTCCCATGTGTTCTTGAAATATCTTGGTCACCAATCTTTGAAACGTGACCCTAGCGTTTTTCAAACCAAAAGGCATAACTTTGTAACAATTAGTCCCCCTGTCTGTAATAAATGAAGTTTTTTCCTGATCTAGTGGATCCATCTTTATTTGATTATAACCCGAATATGCATCTAAAAAACTCAACAGCTCATGACCTGCGGTAGAATCAATCAATTGATCTATATGTGGTAAAGGGAATGAATCTTTTGGGCAAGCTTTATTTAAATCAATATAATCTATGCAAACCCGCCATTTTCCATTCTTTTTTGGAACTACCACAATATTAGCTAACCAATTCGGGTATTTTACCTACTGTATTGAACCGATTTTTAAAGGTTTTTGTACCTCATCCTGAATCACTTGATTTTTGAAAGAACCTTGCTTCCTCCTCTTTTGCTTGATAGGTAGGTACGAGGGATCTTCATTCAGTTTTTAGGTCATCACCTCCGGAGGTATACCTGTCATATCTGAATGTGACCAGGCAAAACAATATGTGTTAGCTTTTAAAAATTCAAATAACTTACCTCTCATTTCTGGGCTCAGCTTCGCTCCAATATAAACTTTTCGGTCTGGCCATTGCTCGAATAGTACAACAGCTTCAAGTTCTTCAATTGTTGTTTTGATGTTTTCATTCTCCTCTAGTTCTTGAATGACACCAGGTCTGGAATCTATATCTATTTGCCTTGAGCCACTTTCAGCTGAGATCTGATTTACCACATCTTCGCCGTGATTCTTGTTCGTATATTCATTCATCGTGCGTGAATCTACCACTGAATTGATATTTTTAGAAACCTGTTGATCTCAGCGGATTTGCCGAATTCCCCATTGTGAAGGAAACTTAATGACTTGATGTAACGTAGATGGTACAACATCCATGTGTCACAGTGAATTTTGACGTCTTTTTCGCAGCTGTGTATTTTACACCATTGACTTCTTCCCCTCCGCTTATCACGTTAACTGTTCTTTTTGAAGACAGAGGTTTTGGAGGTTCTTGTCTATTTTTCATATAAGATTGCTTGCCTTTGTCTCTAGCAAATGCTCTACTTCACCTTGTAATAATCTGCAATTTGATGTTTCATGGCCATGGTCATTATGAAACTCGCACCATAAATCTGGATTTCTTCTGCCTGGGTTTGATCTTATTTCCTTTGGTCACCACACCTTATCTCCCATACTCCTTAAAACAGCTACCAACTCAGATATGCTAATATTGAAACTGTAATCACCAATCCTTGCATTCATGTTGGTATCTTTATCACGTACATCTCTTTCTTTTCTGAACTTGGACGATGACCCCACATCCCTATTCCTCGATCTAGGGTCAGACCATACATTTTCTGGTTTAGACCGTAAGTCCCGCCCCGCGGGTCCCATATAAGGCTCGTACCTATTTTTACCGAACATTTTTTCAGACTCTGACCGCCTTGAATTTGTTCTTTCATCAACCCTTGACCGTGCGACGATGTCTTCTTCAATTCACAGCTTGGTGTTGTACCTGTTATATACATCGTTCCATGTTGTAGCAGGGAATTATCATAAGCTTTACTTGAGTCTTCTTGTGGCTTCTGATCTCTTTTCATTCAAATTACTTGTGAACGCCATGACTGCCCAATTATCAGGTACTCGTGGAAGCATCATTCTTTTACGTTGAAATCTATCCACAAATTCCCTGAGTAACTCAGTATCTCCTTGTTTTACCTTAAAGATATCTTCCATCCCTTTTTCAACTTTTTGAGCCCCCGAATGTGCTTTTATGAATAAATCTGCAAGCTCAGCAAAAGAATCAATAGAATTTTCAAGTAAAAGAGAATACCATGTTAATGCCCCTTTCGTGAGTGTTTCTCCAAATATTTTGACCAAAACTGACTCAATTTCTTGTTTGGTCAAATCATTGCCTTTTACGCATGTTGTGAATGCAGTTACGTGATCTCGTGGGTTAGTTGTTCCATCATATTTTGGGATGTCAGGCATTTTGGACTTCTTAGGAATAGGCAGTGGGGCCGCGCTCGGCTTCCAAGGTTGTTGTGAATATTTATCGATATCCACTCCCTTAATCACAGGTGGTACGCCAGGTATTTGTTATATGCGGTCGTTTTGCTCTTTCATCTGTTTCTGCAAAGTTAGTACCAAATTTTGTAAATAAGAGTTATTTGGTGTACCTGATCTCTCATAACGTGATTCATTGGGAGTTCCCCCGCTTCTTGAATTGGCAAGCCCCGAGCGTGGATTTTCTATAGTTACAGTATTATTTGGGGGAGGAGTTGGTGGTGCAGTTGGCAATCCCCTAACAAAATCTTGGAGAGCATTGTTCACATGTTCAACGATCAATTGTTTTAAAGCATCTTGCTCGATAGTTTGCTCATCTCCATGTTGTTCATTTGTGTGAGATGTGGATCTTTCAGGTGTTCTTTCTCGAAAATGACGTGGAGATTCCTGTGGTGAAGCAATTGGAGGAAATCCTCCCTCCTGTTGGTTATTTTCGTTGACAGTTGACATGATTTGGTTGTGAGAAAGAAGGATTTAGAAAGTAAAATGATTATCAGTGTCTCGGCAACGAAAACAATTTGTTGAACCAAAAAATAAGATTTTTAGTCAAAGCCTATTTTTAGAAGAACTCGGGTTACTGATAACCAAATAATTCATTACTTCTTTAGTAATTCACTTAAAGTTGACAAAAAGTAGCTAAAAAGAAAGAATAATTGATTGCATTGAATAAGCAAGAGAAAGTAAATCTATTTCGGTAGTACTCAGAACGTGTCTTTACAAATGAGATTCTCCCCCCTTATATAAGAGTTTACAAATATAACGTTTCCTCCTATTTATGGAGGAATCATTATGAGCTTTAATGGCATTAATTATCCGTTATGATTGGTAATTGTAACTGTCTATGAAGATTTTGTAACGATTCTGATTCCCCTTCTTCATTAATTGTAGGTCCGTGAATCTTCCCTCGTTCCAGTCTTGATTCATTCCACTTGTGTCTCTTCGATAATTGTTTTAGGTTCGAATGTTGGTTCTCCATTATCTCGTGGGTGTTTGCCTCGTACCTCTTGCGCTTCATACATCTTTTAAATGAATTATGCTAGTTGTCATTTCCTCATTGTTCCACGTATCATGCTCTGTCAGCTAAATATAATTCCACGCGTATCATTTATTTACCACCAATACAATAACGTTTGTAACAACTATAATTTAATTTGTTGTAACTGCTACATAAATTCTGTAACAACATTTTCTCATAACCCCCAATTAAATTTTTCTTATAACAATTCTAGCATCTTATCTATATTAGGAGTTATTGTGTGAAGTTTTAAAACCGAGAAAATACACCTTCATCTCTTCTTCTTCTTCAACCGATTTTTGGGCAATTGTTTTGTGCAAATTCTAAACTTTCAACTACGAGTGCACGTATTTGGAGGTGTTGTGGAATCTTGGGGAGCGATCGGTTTTAACGAGTTATACCCAGTCGGACCGAAATCGCTTTCGAGGCAGTGACTTGCCACGACACAGTATTTTTGATAAGTTGTTCTTCTTTTCTTCTTGTTTTTAGTCAATATTATCTACTTATTTTTCTTACGGTAATGACCTAAGAGCCACAAATTAAATCGGAGGTACCTATTTCATGAACAGTACGTATCATGACCACTACTAGCTTCTACGACCTATGAAGCCAATGATTTGAGAGCCCAAATGCGTACGATCCTCGAGTGACTAGATGTGAGCGTGCATAAGTAATAGTTTGCTCGGTAGGACGGCACCTCAATATGTGCAAATGTTTCTTTCTTTCACATTTGCGGTCTTTTCACTCTCACCATCTCCCGCTTCCTTTAGTTCCGTTTTTTTCATGTCTTTTTTTCTTTCTTTCTTATCCCATTGTTTCTTTTTTTGTTTTTCTTTTACTTTTATTATACGCATGAACAAGGTTTGTTCTATCACCTTAAACATTTAAGGAAGTTTCTCATCATGGCATGTCACTGAACTATTTTTTGTGAAGATCATTAATTAAATCGATGAGATTTGCTGTTGCTTCTGCTCCAACCAGCTATTCACCTTAATATGATCTCTCGGCCGTTCAAGTATCAATCCAACCTAGTGTGGAACTAAGGGGCTCGTCGAAAATTTATATTGTACATACAAGATCAGAATTATTTTTTATGTATATATAGTAACTGTTGAATCCCCTTAGCTTCCTTATGTATTAAATTTTTCATATTTTAAATCCACTTATATTTTAAATCCACCTCCAACCGACCTCGAATTTACTCAACCACTTTGAATAGCACAGAACAAGCTGCACTAAATTAACCCACGACTGTAATTAAGATGACAACAGAAAATTACGACATCTGTAAGCAAGCAATCTAATATTGTTAATCTTCCAGTAAATTAACATTGATAATTTTGAGGGGGACGTTTGAGCAGCATTGCATTGGAATTAGGCAGTAAAGAATCAGACAAACAAGCATATTTGTAGCAGCTCTACTATTTTGTTACCAATTCCTCCAAGTTTAAAAAAGAATGAAATACAAGCATCCGATATGACCGATCTTCATTACCCAGTCTCAGAGGAATAACTTTTCAACTTTCTCATCACCTCTATCAAGAGTGCAACTTTCTCAGCCCTGGATTTGACCATCTTGTTAGGGATATAATTGATATGTCCTAGATCTAATTTCACCTAATATTTTTGNCATCATGACGGAGATTATGATAATGAGAGTAAAGTTTTTGTTATTTCATCTAGATTTGTTCTTGGTCCTATGATTATTAGTTTAGACATTAGTGATCCGATTAGATAAATAAAGATAAAGATAGTTGATCTCATATCTAATCAATGATCCGATTAGATATAATTATTAAACCAAATCATTGGATAATTCCTAATAGATGGAATTACTATAAACTGTCAATAGTGTGAGTGTATATATAACGCTACTAGAAAATAGGCTTATGGCAACGCCACCAAAACCTTGCAATAGACCTAGACCGTTTGACCAGATCACATAGCAATAGATCTATTGCAACGGTTTCATTACCGTTGCCATATGGATGTTTATCGTTACTTAATGACTATCTATTGCAACGGTTATTTATTCAAATAGGACGGTTCAAAACCGTTGCACTATCCTTAAGGATGTAGCAACGGGTATTAGGAACTATTGCAACGATTATTTGGGGCTATTGCAACAATTTTTGGGGACTGTTGCCATGGTTTGTAGAGGCTATTGCAACGACTTATGGAACCTGTTGCAACAATATAATTAATGATGATGTAATTACTTATTTAGTAAAATGTACTTTACTGAAATTTCATATAGATTATGCAAGGAAATATAGTATAATGAATTTTATATAAATCACGAAAGAAGCTATTTAAATACAAAACCACAATCCAATTTATCCAACTAGTACCATCCATATATAAAGCAAAATTACAATAATGTTAGATAAATTCAGGAGTTAGTATGTATAAGTTTGCAAACTTCTAAAATAAAAGATATCTAGAATATCTTAAGGCCTTGCAACATCAATCAATTCTTTTAAGTAAGGTCTCACTGCTTTCTTCTACCCCTTGTCCATTTACTTCACCTACAAAACCATTAAAAAACCAATCTATATCAGATTATGTTCCATAATAATTAATTAAAAAAGAACTCACATGGAAAGAAAAGCAATATAAACGATTAAAAGTGGCAATATTAACTATAAAAGGAAGTATCCTACATCATTCAAAAGCAATTAAATAGATGAAAATAAAAAACAATGCAACCAATAAATTTAAATAGATGAAAAAACAAAAAACAAATGCCACTAATAAAATATATGTAAACAGAACTAGTAACAGGTTCATCCACCATGTATCACAAGTCCCATCACTTCTCGTTCCATCCAGGATCAATATTAAGTGAAAAACCAAACTTATTATTTAGTTTATAAGATTGAAAGAGAGCTGTTGAATGTCATTAGGAGCCAAAAGTTTTGGCTATACAAGTCACCAGTGGAATCAGCAAAAACGCACAATATCATATTTTACTCCCACGCCCACTAGTCATTTCTTCAAGCCACACACCTCGTTTAACTTATACATGTTAATCGGGCCGGGCTGACCCGTTTACAACCCGGTTCAGCCCGGGTGAGCCCGGTACTGTAGCATTTGGGACGGGTTGGGCGGAGAGCGGGTTTCAAACTAACAGGTTTTTGATACCAGTGCACCGGAACCCACTAAGCCCGCTAACCCGTTAACGGATTTTTAACGGGCTACGGCCCGGTTCAACCCGGTATCTGTTACAATATTTTTTTTATTTTTTTTATTTTCTGGACCGTTGCCAACGGTTAAATTCAAAAATGACCGTTGGCCAACGACCCTTTTTTGCAGAAATGGCCATTTCGGCCTACCCCTTAAGAAAATAGCCCCACACCCCTAATATTTGATAAATTATAATTTTAACCTTTTATATATACACACACACAAACACACTTCATTGTAATTTGCAAACACACTTCAATTACTTTCAAATTTTAATATTAAAATTCAAATTTCAAATTTAAAACTTTAAACTTCAAAGTTTAATTCTAAGCCTTAAAAGTTTGCAAACACTTAAGTATCAATAACATTGAATAAGAAAAATAAAATTTACCTTTTTTAAAAAAAAAGCCCGGTGACCAAAAAAACCCGACAATGTACAACCCGCTAACAATCCGCTAATTCAGCCTACTAAC
>AWOL01S0064020.1:30119-64554 GCA_000715115.1 Nicotiana otophora
CCGGTGCACCGGAACCCGCTAAGCCCGCTAACCCGTTAACGGGTTTTTAACGGGCTATAGCCCAGTTCAACCGGGTATCCGTTACAAATTTTTTTTATTTTTTTATTTTCTGGACCGTTGCCAACGGTCAAATTCAAAAATGACCGTTGGCCAACGGCCCTTTTTTGCAGAAATGGCCATTTCGGCCTACCCCCTTAAGAAAATAGCCCCCACACCCCTAATATTTGATAAATTATAATTTTAACCTTTTATATATACACACACACAAACACACTTCATTGTAATTTGCAAACACACTTCAATTACTTTCAAATTTTAATATTAAAATTCAAATTTCAAATTTAAAACTTTAAACTTCAAAGTTTAATTCTAAGCCTTAAAAGTTTGCAAACACTTAAGTATCAATAACATTGAATAAGAAAAATAAAATTTACCTTTTTTAAAAAAAAAGCCCGGTGACCAAAAAAACCCGACAATGTACAACCCGCTAACAATCCGCTAATTCAGCCTACTAACAGCCCGGAACGTTAAACGGACGGGCTGTTTTTTTTGTGTACAGCCCGTCCCAGCCCGCCCGTTAAATACCTCTAGTTTAACTACATATATTTTTTCTACTTTATAGTACTAAGCTGTTTGAAAATTCAATCTTAATTGAATCATTCACAAACAAGTCAAGTAATCTGATTACTATAAGCCAAATAATATGTGTTTATGTGATCATTGAACCGAATTATCGAATAATTCCTAATAGTTAGAATTACAATAAACTATCAATTGGATATTCTCTTAAAGAGTGCGATATAAGAGTTACCTCTGATCTAAGATCATCATAGTAATTAACATGTTATTTATTGTGCTTTGATATCGGACACCTATGATCCTAGGGTGCTAGTTGAATGGATATTCAGTATGATGAAATACTTGTAGAGTTAGTGATTGATCAAGATAGAATCTGTCAACTCTTGGTAATGAGTTTAAGCTCCATCTTTCATGAATTACAAATGACCAAATTAAGACTTTAGCCAGGGCAATTGAATGTAGAGAAAAAAAAGAATTTTTCAATGGTCGATTATATATATTTGACATGAACATATAGTTTGTCGCCAATTAGGATATGACAGTTCAACCATATCCTAGATAACTCGGAGCTATGAGGACAAAAAAAAATATTATATTATTATTTTACGAGTTCTTGAGAGTAAATGTAACGACCCGGCCGTTCGTTTTCAGAGTGCTAGCCCCGATCCCCTATTTATTGATCTATTTATCTCATTTTGTGGTTACTTGACTTGCTGGGGTGCTTGTTGTCAGATTCAGGAGAGTTTCGGAGTGGAATGAGACACATAGTATCTAAATTGAAAGTTAAAGTCATAGGAGTCGACCGTAGTTCGAATTGTATGAAGACGACTCCGGAATAAAGTTTTGTGTTCCAATAGCTCAGTATAGTAATTTTGGTCTTAGGATCGTGTCCGAATATTGATTTAGAGATCCGTAGTTTATTTCGGCATTAATTGGCAAAAGTTGGAAAGTTGAAAGATTTTGGGAGGTTTGATCGGGAGTGAATTTTTTGATATCGGGGTCGGATTCTGATTCCGAAAGTTGGAATAGGTCCATAATGTCAATTATGATATGTGTGCAAAATTTGAGGTCAATCGGACTTGATTTGATAGGTTTCAGCATCGGATGTAGAAGTTAGAAGTTTTAAAGTTCATTAGGCTTGAATCGATGCACAATTTATGCTTTTAGTATTATTTGATGTGATTTGACTGCTTGACTTAGTTTGTATGTTATTTTAGGACTTGTTGGTATAATTGGTTGAGGTCCTGAGGGCCCTGGGTGCGATTCGGACCATGTTCGGCGCATTCGGAACATTTTTGGAGTTGCAGAAACTCTTGTTCTTCTAGTTCTGGTTTTCTCTTATGCGATTGCGGAAGAGGGGACACGATCGTGAAGGTCTGAGATTGGCAATCATGGTTTTTGTTCTATGCGATCGCATGAATACATCTGCGATCGCGGAGCTTGAATGGGCCAGTGAATCGTGAACGCGTGGCCTTTGCCGCGTTTGCACTGAAGAAAGGGAGGACCTGGGTAGTAGGCGCTTGGCTCTATGCGGTCGCGTAGTGGTACATGTAATCGCGTGGCCCTGGGTGAAATCCTCTCCGCATTCATATGGTGCCAACCACGTTCGCGTAGGTCTTTTTGTTGGGGAAGCTTACTTTGTTCTACGCGATCGCATGTGATGTTCCGCGATCGCGTAGTGTAAACACCTGGGTAGCAGAACTTAAATTTCAAAATCGAGGGTTTGCTCTCATTTTCATTTTGGAACTTTGAGAGCTCGGATTTAGGCGATAATTTGAGGAATTTTCAGAGGGATTGTAGGGGTAAGTGTTCCTAACTCGTTTTTGATTAATTTCCACTAATCTATCTTTGATTTCTTCATCTAATTAAGGATTTGGGGTGGAAAAATTGGGGGAAAAGTGTAAAAGTTCCTAGACTGAATTTTTGAGTTTTGAAAGGCCAAATGAGGTAGGATTTGGATAATTCTTGTATGGTTGGACTCTATATTGAATGGGTGTTTGGATTTTATAATTTTGGTCGGGTTCTAAGACGTAGTCCCGAATCGACTTTTTGGGGCGAATTTTTCAATTCTTACTAAAATCATAATTCCATTATTTAGATTCGTTTTCCATAGTTATATTTATAGTATGTAATTAGTTTTGACTAGATGTGATCCGTTCAGAGTTGGAGAATCGAGGGAAAGGACTTCTTATTGATTGATTGAGCGAGTTTTGAGGTAAGTGACTCGTCTAACCTTGTGTGGGGGAAACTCCCCTTAGGATTTGGTATTGTTGTGATAATTTATGATATGTAAGGGTCATGTACGCGAGATGACGAGCGCATACACATGCTAAATGTTGAAATTCCGATTTTATCTAAGTAGTTTCCTTTTTATGCCTTGACTGAGTTACTTTAGCATGTATAGTCATCATGTTTAGCCTAATTTCACCTATCTACTTGTCTTATCTCTTATTTGCAAATTGTATTACATGTTTAGTTAAATTACCCGCTTTCTTGATTCCATATTCCTTATTTAACTATGAGATTCTTTACTTAAAATTGCTATCCTTGAAATATCACTGTTTTAGTTGTTATGTTTTGGTTTCCGTGATTATTGTTGAGATGACTGTTTGGTTATTGCACGAGGTTTCTGCCGTGCAGTTATTATTGTTTGCATGAGGTTTCTGCCAAGCCATTGTGATTATTGATACGCATGCGGTGGTATAAGGTCTGGGTGTTAAAACGCATGTATTGAGATAAGGTGGGCTTGATACGCGTGGCTAGTAGGGGAACTACTAGAAGTCATGCGGCGTGATAAAGTTGGCTAAAACTTGGGATGCTATTTTGAAAAAATGATTTTCAAAAAAAAAATATAAAGACTCCCACGGTGATATAAGGAAAGATTGTGAGATATTTACTTTTGGGACTACGAGGCGATACCTCGGGAGTGTCCCTGTTGATTTCCTCTATTTTTGTTGTTGTTTCCTTAACTTGTAAGATTTTTTCTTTCCATTTCATGTTGTATTAGTCTTTATTTGATTCTGTGTTATTACCTTCCGTAAATTCTCATTGTTTCACTTCTCTGTCATTTCATTATATTATTATATCTCCTGCCTTGTTTCTTATTATTATAGTAGAGCCCTAACATGACCTCGTCACTACTTTACCGGGGTTAGGCTTGACACTTACTGGGTACTGTTGTGGTGTATTCATACTACGCTTCTGCACATCTTTTTATGCAGATCCAGGTACTGCCTACCATACCAGGTATTAGTGAGCTAGTCCGTATGTGGAGACTTCAAGGTACATCTGCCAGCGTTCGCAGACCTCGGAGTCCCCTTATATCTTTATTATGTTGTTTTCTTATCCTCATTAGACTCTGATGTATAGGGATATTTAGCATTTCTCTTTAGAGCTTGTGACTTATATCTACCAGGCTTTGGAAGTTGTTCATACTTGAGTTGCAGTTTTATTTATTACAGTTATTGACGTTTTGAGTTTTAACTTAATATTTCAGTTATTCCGCATATTTGTTAGGCTTACCTAGTCTTAGAGATTAGGTGCCTTCACGACATCCTGCGGAGAACAATTGAGGCCGTGACAGTAAATTGTATACTTCAATCTATTTGGTCATGACCGAGTATTGATAGACACCACCTTTGATTAGTACATTGATCTGATCAATTTACTGCCAACTTAGTATCGAACCTATGAGGTCTCACACTAACAAATGTTCTGATATTTGCTAAAGGGTTAATTAATTTATTATTTAATAATTACATTACAAACATTAATTAGTCAAATAGATAAAATTAATCCAAATGAAATATTATATGATATAGTTTTCTAGGATAGAGAATATAATAAATATTATGAACAAATTGAAGTTTTTTGTTTACCTTAAAAAAGATTAAATCATTTATCATGGTTGAAATATATGTGTGATATATCTTGTTGATATCCAATTTTACCCTCATATTTTATAAAATATTATATATTACTTTTAAAATATTATTTTGCATTATTATCCAATTTACGAGAGTCGTATAAGTATTTTTTATTATTTTCCATAATTTTTAAAGCTTTAAAATTAATTTTCTTGTATTTAAATTGTTCAAATATTTATTAATTATCTTTCAAATTATTTTGTGACGACTTAATCATTCAAATTTATTATTTACACACACACACACATGTTTTATAACATTTTACTTCATTTCATATAATTACATTTGTATATTTGAGCTATTTACATATTTATGCAATAATTATATTATTTATGCTAAAATAGCATTTTTATATTTTTATAATGTTAAGCTATTATTTTCAATCATTTTACTGCATAAGTAATATATTTTATTATTTATTAATTACTTTTTACAAACTATTTTAACAAATTTCATATATTTAATTTATAGCCCAATATAAGGCTAATTTCGGACCAAAACATGCCCAAGGCACTGAGCCCATCCCATTTAGCCCTTCAGCAGCCCAAACCAAACGACCTCATCATTTAACCTAGTCGCGACCCGTCTCATGACCCCCCTACCCCACCCGCTTCCCTTTCGATCCTGGCTATTGATCTTAA
The DNA here is from genome assembly GCA_000715115.1 of Nicotiana otophora. Taxonomy (NCBI): domain Eukaryota; kingdom Viridiplantae; phylum Streptophyta; class Magnoliopsida; order Solanales; family Solanaceae; genus Nicotiana; species Nicotiana otophora. Next base: position 35,266 of record AWOL01S0064020.1, read on the forward strand.
ATGATCAACGACCCACAACAGCCCTTCCCCTCTCTTTATAACCCTCGCCCAAACCCTAGAGACTCATTCCCCCCCAGCTGCCTCTGTATTCTCTCATCTCTACACTCTCTCACCAAACCCTAGCCGACCATGGAGATTCTCTCTTTTTCCTTCATTGTACGCGCCCAGATTCTACTTACCTTTTCTAATATTATCACTCATTTATGGTAACTTTCGTTACCATTATACTTATTGCAAGTTTGATTCTCACAGATATGGCTTTGATTCTATGGTTCTGGGTGCGATTGTGGTTCCATACACTTAAGAAGAAAGAACTTCTCTTGTATATGGTATGTCTCTGGTGTTCTCTCGTGATAACGATTTGCCGTAAATCCAACTCCAACTAGGGTTCAGAGTTCTTACTTCCTCTGTTATTTTGAGCATGCATTTTTTGTGGTGATTGATTATATTTCCTTATTTGTTCGTTCAATTTATACTACTATATAAACTCCCTACCCCGTTCCCTTTTCAAATCTTAAAAAACTATTACTTAACTATTGTTGTCACTACTGTTATATCAACTATAATTATCCTATACATTTTGCACTCTTGGATCTTGGCCGGCTGAAATCCAAGGTCATCGGAATCCCTCTATCGACCTCCCTAGTGCGAGCACTACTCGGTGCTCATTTGAAGCTCCTGTGAACTCTGACGCACTAGGACTTGGGTCTTTTGGTTATTCTCTTTGCTGCTGATATTCGAGCTATTACTGGAACTTAGTCTTCTCTTCTATTTGTTTGTTGAATCTGCAAACTGGTGAGTGTCTCGACTTCTGCAATTCTATCATCTTTTTCTTGCTTTCAGTGTCCAGCATATCCATGTTGTTTTTACCAATACGACTCAAATATTGTGTTATTATCATTGGGAATTTTACTTGCTCTGTAACTATTCTGCAATTTTGAACCTCCTGTTGTCACAACATGCCTAGATTTTTAAACTCCAATATATGTTCAACTTGGATGATTTGTATCTTAAGTGTGCTTCGTTGTTCTGCTGTTTATTGCGAGTTTTTCTCATGCCTTGTTTTGAATTCTCGCACTGCAATTCCTAGAGAACCACCTACCCGGAATTTGCCTTAATGAACTTCTACTTCCTTTATGTGGACTCTATTTTTTACCTGCTTACATGAACCATATTTGCTGTCGCTGTGTTTTAACCAAACATGTTTCTTTATTCCGGTGTTTGGTCAATCCTGCATTCTTTGGTATTCCTTATGCTTCTAGTTAAATCCCAATACATTTAGGTTCCATGATCAGGCATAGTCGAATGACTTAAGTTCTGAGACATGTCTATTCTATTGAACCTTAAGATAATATATCTTCCTGCCATGACACCTTTGGACTATGAGATCTTTGTGTGATACTCAACATGATTAGATTTCTTATCGATTTCTTGCTTGCCTGTTTGTTATGTGTAATTGTCATTCCCTGACTATGACTCTGTTTGACCTTCATAACTTAGACTCCTGAGTTTAAAACCCCTTTTAGGCTAATTATGGACCATGCTCTATTCTGAACTCATTTGGCATGTGCATCTTGTATATGTTTGCCCTGTAACCTTAAATGACATGTTTCCCTAACTCTCTCTCAACGTGTTGTTCGTGCTCAACATGTTATTCCCTGCTAAGTGATTGAATCTGTAATGTTAGTTTGCCATATCAAACTTGCCATGTTGAAGCTAAGCCCTATTGATTCTCTTAGTTTTCATGTTCTTTATTTTATCCAGTCACACTTGCTTCTAAAAATGAAAATACACTTTCCTGAAAATTCTGTCATCTAGTCACTGCTAGCAGGCCCCATAATCCTTTAAGTGATTGTTATATGTGGTTTGTTAATTTGTCTAGTTAAGTTGTTAATTTATATTGATGGGTAAGTGGGACTCCATATGGGCTTGATTGGGCCTACTCTATTTGTTGGGCCTGTAGTCATCTCGATTTTGTAATACTTGAGTTTGTTTTTTCTTTTATCTTTGGGCCTGTAATAATTTATAAAAGAACGATGGGGGAATTAGTGAAAAGGGGTTTGGGTATCCTAATTCTTGCATAAACGGGTAGAAAACCTGTCCATAGGATTTAATTGACTTGCTTTCTATTTTCTTGACGTGCTACACATAGAAATCATGCCTATAGGAAATCACACACTTTACTTAACTTGTCAAATACCCGTACACTATACAAAAGCATTTTAGTTTGAGTAAATTTTGTACCTGTTTCCATGTTTACTACTGTGCGCTATTAGACAGTATGTCTATAGGAATCAAACGCTAATAACTACTTGTTTAATCATAATCCTTAAGCAAATCCAACCATCTCCGCTGCCACAAGTTAAGATCCTTCTGTTTAAACATGTGTTGTAGACTCTGGTGATCGGTGTACAACTCATAAGGGACACCATACAAATAGTGCCGCCAGATCTTCAAGGCATGAGCAATAGCCGCTAACTCAAGGTCGTGGACATGATAGTTCTCCTCATGCACCTTCAGCTGTCTAGACGCGTTTGCAATCACCCTACCGTCCTGCATCAACACTGCGCCGAGACTAATGCGTGACATATCATAATACACCGTATAGGACCCCAAACCAGTAGGCAATTCCAACACTAGGGTTGTAGTCAAAGCAGTCTTGAGCTTTTGAAAGCTCTCTTCACACTCCTCGGTCCACCTGAACGGAGCACCCTTCTGGGTCAATCTGGTCATAGGTGCTGCAATAGACAAAAACCCTCTACAAATCGACTGTAATACCCCGGCAAACCAAGAAAACTCCGGTTCTTCGTAGCTGAGGATGGTCTGGAACAACTCTGCACTGCCTCAATCTTCTTCGGATCTACCTTGATCCCCTCGCTCGATACTATATGACCCAAGAATGCCACTGAATCAAGCCAGAATTCACAATTTGAAAATTTTGCATCTAACTTCTTCTCTCTCAAGGTCTGAAGAATAGTCCTCAAGTGCTGCTCATGATCCTCCTAACTCTGGGAGCACACCAGAATGTCGTCAATAAACACAATGATGAAAGAGTCAAGATATGGATGAAATACACTGTTCATCAAGTGCATGATATTGCTGGGGTATTGGTCAGCCCAAAAGACATCACAAGGAACTCATAATGACCATACCGAGTCCTGAAAGCAGTCTTCGGGATATCTGGCTCCCGAATCTTCAACTGATGATAGCTTGAATGCAAGTCGAACTTAGAGAACACTCTGGCACCCTGATCAAATAGGTCATCAATACGTGTTAATGGATACATGTTCTTCATTGTAACCTTGTTCAACTGGCGATAATCAATACATATTCGCATAAAGCCATCCTTCTTCTTTACAAACAAGACATGAGCACCCCAAGGAAACACACTGGGCCGAATGAATCCTTTATCAAGTAACTCTTGCAACTGTTCCTTTAACTCTTTCTACTCTGATGGGGCCATACAATAGGGTGGAATAGAAAAAGGCTGAGTGCCTGGTAACAAATCAATGCCAAAGTTGATATCTCTGTTGGCCGGCATGCCCGGAAGATCTGCCAGGAATACATCTAGAAAATCCCTCACTACTGAGACTGACTTAACGGTAGAAGTATCAATACTGAGATCCCTCACATAATTTAGTTACGTATCACACCCCTTCTTAACCATATGTCGGGCCTTTAAAAATGATATAACTCTGCTAGGAACATAATCTAAGGTACCTCTCCACTCTAGCCTCGGTAGACCTGGCATAACCAACGTCACCGCCTTGACGTGACAATCAAGGATAGCGTGATAGTGCGATAACCAGTCCATGCCCAAAATAACATCAAAATCCACCATACTGAGAAACAAAAAATTAGCTTTGGTCTCAAAACCACTAAGAACAACCAAACACGACCGATACACAAGATCAACAACAATAGAATCACCCACGGGTGTAGACACATAGACATGAGAACTCAAAGAATCATGGGATACACCCAAATATGGAACAAAATAAGATGACACATATGAATAAGTGGAGCCTGGATCAAATAAGACTGATGCATCTTTATGACAGACCAGAACAGTACCTGTAATGACAGAGTCGGATGCAACTGCCTCCGTTCTAGCAGGAAGGGCATAATATCTGGCCTGGCCTCCTCCTCTAGGGTGACCTCTACATATTCGACCTCCACCTCTAGTTGGTGGTGCAGGTGGAGTGGTAGCTGGTGCTGTAATCATAGCCTGCGGACCTGGAAGAGCACGCGGTGCCCGAGAAATCTTTGGGGGTGCACCCCTCCCGAGTCTGGGACAATCCCTCACCACATGATGAGTGTTACCACACTCAAAATAAGGTCTCGGAGGACGTGGTGGTTGCGACTGGCTCAGGCCTGATCGGCTAGACTAACCACTGAAAGCACCCCCTACAGGAGGTACACTAGACACTAGCGGTACATAATAGGGATCCTGGAGCCTAGGAGTGATCGGAGTACTGCTGGCGGCTGAAGTGCTGAATGAACAGGGCGACCCATATAACCCCTGCCCTGACGAGCTGCAGCTGGGGCACGAGTACCTCTATATGTGCCAGACGCTCGAGACCTCTTGGCCTCTCTCTCCTCTCTCTCCCTAGTCACCATACCCTCCAACCTCCTAGCAATCCCCACTACCTGCTGGTACGCAATATCCATCTCTAACTCCTGCGCCATGCTGAATCTGATACTGGGGTTGATCCCCTCAATAAATTGACGAAACCGCTATCGAACAGTAGCAACCAAGGCTGGTGCATGCCTAGCCAAATCACTGAATCAGACGGCATATTCTGACACGATCATATAACCCTGAAGCAACTACTCAACCTCTGTGTGCCATGCATCTCTAAGACTCTGGGGAACATACTCCCTCAAGAACATATCTGAGAACTAAGTCCAAGTGAGTGAAGCTGCCTCGGCCGGACTACCCAACTCATATGCTCGCCACTACTGATAAGCTGCTCCTCTAAGCTGGAACGCAGTGAACAAAAATTCATTAGACTCGGCAACACCCATAGTACGGAGGATACGATGGCACTACTTTAGAAAACCCTAGACATCCTCTAATGCCAAGCCACAGAAGGTATGAGGGTGGTACTTCTTATACCTTTCGAGCCTGAGCTGCTCTACCTCTGTGACGACCCGATAGTTCATCTTATATTTTAGAACCTAATTCTGCACTTTGAAGCCTTAAATACCTTATTTTATCCTTTCTCGATATGCGTGCACAGTCCGGGTATTTTTCCGGAAAGCTTTTATGTGAAAAAAGAGAAAATATGAAAAATCTATTTGAGTTGACTTCAGTCAATGTTTTTAGCAAATGGACCTGGATTCATGTTTTGATGGTCCCGGTGGGCCCGTATCATGATTTGGGACTTGGGCGTATGCCCAGAATCAAATTCGAAAGTCCCTAGCCCGAGTTATTGCACTTTGTTGGAATTTGAAAGTTAAAGGCTTAATGACTTTGAAATGTTTGACTTTTTGTATATCGGGTCCGTATTTTGATTTCGGAACTCGATATAGGTCCAATACTATATTTATGACTTGTTTGTAAAATTTGGTGAGAAACAGAGTTGGTTTGACGCGATTCGGACGTCCGGTTGTTAATATAACAATTCTAAGTTTCTTGAAAATTTCATTTGATTGTGGTGTCCGATTCATAGTTCTAGGTGTTATTTTGGTGATTTGATCATGCGAGCAAGTTTGTATGATGTTTTTAGACTTGTGTGCATGTTTGGTTTGGATCCCCGAGGGCTTGAGTGAGTTTTGGATAGGTTACAGAGTGGATTGGACTTAGAAAACTCAGCTAGTTCTGCAATATCTGGTAACTAGTGTTTGATCTCGCAATTGAGAGATTAGTTTTCGCATTTGTGAACATTCCCCAATCCTGACAGGATCGCATTTGCGAGGAAATTCTTCGCATTTGCGAAGAGTACCTGGGTCAGCATGAGTTCGCATTTATGACCAAGAGGTCGCAATTGCGGGGAGGCCAGAGTTCGCTTTTGAAAACAACACTTCGCATTTGCGAAGTGGGGCTGGGGCAGGCTTGGTCACATTTGCGATCAATTTGGTTGCAAATGCGGAAGATCAATATTCGCAATTATGAACAAGTCATCGCAATTGCAATGAAGGCAGAGATGGGAGGACTTCGCTTTTGAGACTGTTTCTTCGCATTTGCGGGGCTCGCATTTGCGAATCCTAGGTCGCAAATGCAACATCTGCAACTGATCAAAATGGGACTTAGACGGGATTTTGGTTCATTCTCTCAAATTTTCAAAACAAGAAACCCTAGAGGCGATTTTTCAAAGAAACTTTCTTCCCCAAATCATTGGTAAGTGATTCTAAACTAGTTTCCTTCAATCTTTCATTACATTTCTTAAGATTTCAACCAAAGATCTCGTGTTTTCATGCCGGAAATTGGGGGTTTTGGGTAGAATTGGGGATTTTTGTAAAATGAGGATTTAGACCTCAAATTGAGGTCGGATTCCAAAACAAATTACATAACCGGGCTCGTGAGTGAATGGGTGTTCATATTTTGTGACTTTTACCCGATTCCGAGGCGTGGGCCTAGAGAGGGTTTTTGGGGCGATTTTCTAATTTCTTGCTTTAGCTTTGATTTCATTAATTAGATTAGTTTTTTATAGTTGTATTTATGGTATATAGTTGATTCTGGCTAGATTTGGGCCATTCAGAGTCGGATATTCGTGGAAAAGGCATTGTTACCGATTGATTGAGCTTGATTTGAGGTAAGTGGCTTGCCTAACCTTGTATGGGTGAAATCCTCTTAGGATTTGGTACTATTGTGATATGTGAGCGACGTGTACGTGAGGTGACGAGTACGTACACGGGCTATTTGTTGTAAAACCCGATTTATTTTACTGAGTAGCAACCTATTTTTCCTTTAATTTGAGTTATCCCGTATAAATAAGTATTAGTCTGTTTTCATTCTTAATTGAGCTATTCCAATATGTGTAGTTATCCTGTTTAGTCTAATATCATATGTTTATGTGCTTTAACTGTTTATTTGAACTCTGTGAAGCATGCTTAGTTGATTTCATGCTTTTCCTTGTTCTTTATCAGTATAACTGTGAAAATCTTACTGTTAACTGTTGTATTTATCGGTTTGAGATGTGTATTTACTTTTGAGACTACGAGGTGGTTTCTTGGAAGTTCTCCCTGCACATTTATTTTTTGAGACTACAAGGCGGTTCCTCAGGAGTTCTCCCTGCACATTTACTTTTGAGACTACGAGGCGGTACCTCGGGAGTTCTCCCTGTATATTTACTTTTGAGACTATGAGGCGGCACCTCAGGAGTTCTCCCTATATATTTACTTTTGATACTACGAGGTAGTACCTCGGGAGTTCTCCCTGTATATTTATTTTGGGACTATGAGACGACATCTCCCTTATGTCAATTACCTTCTTAGCATCTCCGATATTAGCTGAGAGTGCTTGCTGATGTACGGAGACTTCAAGGTACATCTACCACGTCCGCAGACCTTGGAGTCCCCTTCTATTCTCCCTTATGTCAATTACCTTCTTTACTTCTTTTATTAGACTCTGGTGTATAGAGATACTAGTTTCCTCCTGTAGCTTATGATTTACGATGTTTCGGGTTTTGGGAAGATTGTGTATTTATAGAGTATTGGTTATTGTACATGCCGAGCAACATTATTACTAGTTATTCAATTATCCACTACTGTTAGTTACCAAGTTTTACTTTCGTTTTGTTATTTTCCACAATTTGTTAGGATTACCTAGTCGTAGAGACTAGGTGCCATCACGATGTTATACAGAGGAAGTTTGGGTCGTGACAAGTTAGTATCAGAGCTCTAGGTTCATAGGTGTCGTGAGTTACAAGCCGGTTTATTAGAGTCTCACGGTTCGTTATGGAGACGTATGTACTTATCTTCGGGAGGCTATGGAACTATTAGGAAAAATTACACTTCTTTGATTCCTTGTCGTGCGAAATTTGATGACATCAAAAATTCTTAACTTTTGTATTCTATTCTCTCACAGATGGTGAGAACACGTACCAGCGGATATGATGACCAGGCACCCTTACCCTGCTAGACCTGCGAGAGGCCGGGGCCGTGGTAGAGGCCAATGACGTCCATGCGGTGCAGCTAGAGCACCCGCGCATGCTGCGACAGAGGAGCGCCCAATAGCTCTAACTGGAGGGCGGGCACCCGAGGTGCCTATTGATGTACCAACTCTCCAGGAGACGCTAGCCCAGTTCATGATCCTGTTCAGCACCTTAGCTCAGGCTGGATTGATTCCACTTGCACCTGCCACATCTCAAGTCGGGGGAGGAGTACAGACTCCCATCGCCAATACTCTAGAGCAACGGGTTCAGGTCGACCAGGTTCTGGAGATTTTAACGATGCAGCCAGTAGCTCCAACTTAGCCCGAGGTTAGGACTACAGTTTCTGAAGCGGGGCAGCTCAAACTTAAGAGTTACAAGAAGTACCGCCCTCCTACCTTCAGTGGATTGGTGTCAGAGGATGCCCCGGGTTTTCTGGAGGAGTGTCACCGTATTCTCCGTACTATAGGCATAGCGGAGTCGAGAGGGGTTTCTTTACTGCATTCCAGCTTAGAGGAGCAGCCTATCAGTGGTGGCGTGCTTATGAGTTGAGTAGTCCGGCTTACAACTTTTGGCCGAGCGGGATCAAACTGCTGCTCGCCTCTCAAAATTGGAAGCTAAAGCTACTAAGGCTGTTGTGTTGGAGACTCGTTTGCAGCAAAGCGAGCAAGAAGTGGAAACCCTTAGCTAAGAGATTGGCCCGTTGAGGATTCAATTTGATGAGGCCAAGGACAAATGGGCTGAAATCCATAGTGTCGTTCTTGCTGCAACCGATCACGAGGTTTCCTCCACTGAGAGATTGACCAACCTAGAGGCATCCTTGAACTCCAAAACTAAAGAACTAGCTACTACGGGGGTGAAATATGCCCAATTGGAAGAGAAGTACAAGAAGACCATTAAGCATAATAGAATTTTCAGCTCTACTGTCCGCGAACTCGACGCTACCCTCAAGTCCATTAGATCCGCCCGAAAAAATCATTCTGCCGAGGTTAACCAGCTTAAAGAAGAACTCAAGCTCCGTGCGGCTTCACTCGTTGTTGAAAAAACTTACATTATGTACAGCATGAGGAGAAAAATCTTGAGGCTAAAGTGGGTATCATTGACTTTGATGCCGAAATAGCCAAAATCGCATGAGCTAGAGTCAGCTGCTAAAAGGGGTCTCCGGGTAGCGCCTGATGCTTCCCGTTCTTCTGGTTCTGGTTACGAAACTTTGGGAACTAAAGAGGAACCGGAGGGCGAAGATGTTGAAGGCCAAGTTGATGAAGGCCAAGATGTTAAGCCATCAGTAGATCTACCCACTTCCTCTGGGGGCGCAGATGCTTCTCTTCCTCTGGGTTCCGGAGATGCATCAATTTAGCTTTTCCTTTCTTTTCCCAACTTTTGTATCTGTGTCATTTCGGCACATTTATTGTGATATAAAACATCTTTTGCCCAATTATTGCATGAGTCCTTTCTTCGTTTGATCATTTATGAAAGTTTAATCTTTGCATTCTTTTTTTGTTTAAGTGTTTTGTGCAAGTTTTACTCTTTGCGTCTGATTATGTAAGGCCTTGGGTGTATTTTTCCCAAAAAGCATTTGGATTTCGGGCACAAGTTCTTCCGAAATCAACCTTTTATCATGAGAGTTTTTATAAGAGAGGGTCCTCTTATATTTTCGGTGCTTTTGAAGAGGATGTCTCATGTTCATTACGGCACTAGCATTTGAAGTACTTGTTTAACTTTCAAATGGTAAAATCAATTCATCGTTCAGACAAGAAACAAGATATAAATAAAAGGACTTTACTTTATTCCTTCTATTTTCAAAAAGAACATAAGCATTTGTTATGCTAAAAAGAAATTGCCATTTCTTGTGGCTAGCGTATACAACTTGTTTCTACGGGGCTGGTTGTGGAGCCCCCAGTCCCGATGACATAACAATTTTTTTTGGTTTTCGTATTTCGGTCGACGTGGAAGTCATTGTTGCCGTATCCTCATATTATCTCCCCCAGTGATCGAATGCGAATTGGAACACTAGAAGTTTTGCACCTTTGAGGTTTCCACTAATGAATTACTAGATAATCTTCAGTTGGGCAACAAACTTCGCTTCCCCTTAGGAATTTATGCTATCGAGCCAAAGACTATCTAACAATCCTCTAGTGGTTTTCACTTGTGAACGGTCGGGTAAACTTTGCTTCATAGCAAACTCAATTTCTCGGTGAAAATTTTGCTATCGAGCCAAAGATTATCTAACTGCTCCGGAGTGGTTCTTTTCTTGTGTGCCTTGCTATTACAGGTCTTATTGCTGCAGTTGAAACCTTCTTCGTAGTATGATTTTCATTGCTCCCTCATTAAAAACCTTGCCAGAAAAACCCAATTGGGACAAAAACTGGACCAAGGGAAAAAGAGTGCAGCACATACTTTCAGTACATGTGATGTTCGTCAGCAATAATATCTCTTGAGGTGTGCCACATTCTAGTTTCTTGGCAACTTTTATCCATCCTGATTTTCCAACTCGTACGAACCTTTCCCGGTGACAGCTGAAACCCTATAGGAGCCTTCCTAGGTTTGACCTAGCTTCCCTGCGTTGAGTTCCCGGGTGTTTTGCTTTACTTTCATTAGAAACAAGTCTCCCACTTTGAAATAACGGAGGTTGGCTCTTCGATTATAATATCTTTCCATTCTTTGTTTGTGGGATATCATTCTTATATGTGTCAAGTGCCTACGCTCATCGAGAAGTTCCAAGTTGACTAGCATCATTTCGTTGTTCGTCTCTTCACTTGCCTGGAAATATCTCAAGGTAGGCTCTCCTACTTCCATCGGGATTAAGGCTTCTGCTCCGTACACAAGGGAGAAAGGGGTTTCTCTTGTGTTTGATTTGGTCGTTGTTCGGTACGCCCATAGCACTCCAGGCAGTTCCTCAGTCCATTTACCTTTAGCCGCTTCCAACCTCTTCTTGAGATTTTGTATAATCACTTTGTTCGTTGATTCCGCTTGACCATTTGCGCTCGGATGATAGGGCGAAGATGTGTTTATTTTAATTTTCAAGTCTTCAAAGAACTTTGTGATCTTTGTGCCTATAAACTATGGCCTGTTATCGCAGGCTATCTTTTTTGGTATTCCTGTCACGACAAAAAATCCAACTAGTCATGATGGCACTAACTAATAACTATCCAATTCCAATAATATTTAATTGACTCTAATACACTCCCCAAGGACTGGTAGTATAAATCATGAGCTTCTAAGATTAGAATTTATAAGCTGGTATGAAATAAATACATCATCTGTTCGAAATATACATAAACAAATTTTTATAAATCTAAGGCTACCATGAACAAGAGGCAATTATGACCGGAACACAGGTACATCTTCAAATTCAGCTCCCATCGATCATAGCAACATCAACATCCAATATCTGCATGCAAGGTGCAGAAGTGTAGTATGAGTACAACCAACTCCATGTACTCAATAAAAAATAAACCTAACCTTAGGTTGAAAGTAGTGACGAGCTGGAACAAAGGTTAGGGTCCAACACCAATAGCCAACAACAGTTCATAAAAATATAATAGAAGTAATAAAAGAAATTGCTCAGAGATAAAATGCTCAGCTCGTTCACAGCTCCAGAAAAATAGGCCTGCTTTTCAAGTATATCAGTGAAAACCCAAATCTTTTACCGAAATCACCAAAATATGAATATGTTTTATAAAACTGTGATTTTTTCCAAGAACTTTTCAATAAGATATAGGATGTTTCATTTTCAAATGGCATGAGAAAAATACATTTCTATGCCTACATGTCAATGAGTGTGTGAAGTCATGAATGACGCAATATTGTAGAGCATGAGGAAAAGTGCATCTCTATGCCTGTATGTCCAGTGTGCATGTCAATGTGATGCAACTCAGTAATAAAACTATATGCATACTCTTAGAGTATCAATTCACTCAATCCTCCCAGTCACTCAGTCCTCACAGTCACTTAATCATCATAGTCACTTAATCCTCCAATCGCTCGGTACTCGGCATTCGCACTCAGTAAGTATCTGCGCTCACTGGGGGTGTGTACAGACTGCAAAAGGGCTCCTTCAGCCCAAGCTCTATAGTCTGCACGGACAACTCACGTGCTATGGTATCAATATCTGGATCTGCACGGACAACTCACGTGCTGCATAGATAACTCACGTGCTATAGTGGACAACTCACGTGCTATAGTATCAATATCTGGATCCGTACGGATAACTCACGTGCTGCACGGAGAACTCACGTGCTATAATAAGCCAATCTGGCATGCGGCAGAGTGCAACCCAATCCCATAATTATCCTTAGAATCAGGCCCTCGGCCTCACTCAGTCATCAATCTCTCCAGTCTCTCAGGCTCACAATGTTCTGAAACTAGCCTAAAATGATGATATGATGTATCAATAAATAACAACAGAGACTGAGATATGATATGCAATGAATGGATTTGACTGAGTATGAAATTAAAGTTTAAACATATAATTCGATAGTAGAAATGACCTAAGTGGGTCCCAATAATACCAACATTTGCCTAAGCATGATTTCTAACATGAGTCACAACTCAGTTTCTCTAACATATAAAAATACATAGAAGAATACAAGTTAATTGACTAAACATCTCTACGGAATCAACCGAGTCTCAATTTCTATGGTACACGCCCACATGCCCATTATCTAGTATGTGTGTCACTTCCAAACAATTCACATAACACGTATAATTAGGGTTCACACCCTCAGCTCCAAGATTAGAGATGTTACTTACCTCGAACAAGTTGAATCCAATGTCGAGCAAGCTAAACAAAGCTCCAAAAATTTCATTCTACGCGTATCAACTCCGAACAGCTCGAATCTAATCACAATTAATTCGATTCAGTCAACACAAATTATAGGATTTAATTCCATATCAAAATACTAATTTTTCCAAAACTATCCGAAATTACACTCAAAAATCGCTCATGGGACCACATCTTGGAACCCGATAAAAGTTATAAAATATGAATGCCCATTCATTCACGAGTCCAGCCATACCAATTTTACCAAATTTCGACATCAACTCGACCCTCAAATCCTCAAATTAAACCAAGAAGGTTTTCTAAATTTTCCAACTTAATTCACCAATTAAATGTTAAAAATAACCATGGATTCAGGTAATTTGACCAATATTGAGTTAAGAACACTTATCCCATTGTTTTTCTTGAAAACTTCTCGAAAATCACATCTTGCCGAGCTCCAATACGTCAAAAATGGAAAATGAACAAACCCTCGATATAAAATATTTTTTTGCCCAGTTATTCTGCCTCGTTTCATGTATCAAACAATCTCAAAACTCTCTTATGATACCTCTAATTGATTCCTTATAGAATTTTAGTCAAGTTAGGCATTTGAATCACCCAATTTGGCCTTAAAATGAGGGAGATATGATGTTTTAAAGATTTAAATGAAGTCTGAAAATTTAAGGGATAAAAACGAAATGACATTTTCGTAATTATTTTACACAAGAAAATCAGCAACGAAAGAATTTTCGTTTTAGCACCCAAAACTCATTCGGAACCTCCTGGACACAAATCATATATGTGTTTCAATCATAAAATATGCTACGAACCTGCTTGCGCACTCAAAACACCGAAAAGAGGTCATCTTGACCCGATATTGGCCATGGTTAATCTCCAAATCCTTAACTTAACTAGTTTCTCAACCAGTGATCCAAACACACACCTGAGACCTTCGGGACCCCACTCAATCATACCAACAAGTCTTAAAACACAATACGAACTTAGTCGAAACCTCAAATCATATCAAATAATGCTAAAACCACGAATCATATCCCAATTCAAACTTTAACGAAACTAAGAAATTTCAACTTCTGCATTCGATGCCGAAACCTATCAAATCAGGTCTAATTGACCTCAAATTTTGCACACAAGTCATAAATGGCATAACATAACGGACATATGAAAATTTTCAGAACTGGATTCTGACCCCGATATCAAAAAGATAATTCCCCGATCAAACTTCCAAACTTAAATTTTTATTTTAGCCATTTCAAGCCTACTTTAACTACGAACTTCCAAATAATTTTTCGAACAAGCTCCTAAGTCCAAAATCACCATACGGAGCTATTGGAATCATCAAAACTCTATTCCGAGGTCAAATTCATAAAAGTCAAACTTGATCAACTCTTCCAACTTAAAGCTTCCTAGTTGAGAATCGTTCTTCCAAATCAATTCTGAATAACCTGAAAACCAAAACCGACGATTCTCACAAGTCATAATATATCATACGGAGCTACTCATACCCTCAAACTACCAAGTGAAGTACAAATGCTAAAAATGACCGGCCGGGTTGTTACATCCTCCCCCACTTAAACATATGTTCGTCCTCGAACGAGCCCTGAGTTGTTCTTAAGCCGTCATATCACCGTGTAACCTTACCATGCACATACCCGGGTTTGATCCCATGTCACCCTATTCTATAGAGGCCCGACAACACAACATATTGAAGATCATTACTTCAACCTTAGCCCGTAATCCCCAGAAACCAATTTCCATCATCTGAAATTTCCTACAAGACCCGAATCTCGCATCAACATATTGTCTAAGTCTGAACAAGTTGCACAAAGCCATAGCCATAATCCGAGACACAATAACATGATATACCACATAACTCAAATACTCATAGCAATAATGCCCAACCGTAATAGCTGCTTGATAACCAACTCGACATCGGTAACAAACCTCATATCAACTAAAATCTTGTTCTGAAACTTTGTACACTGTCGATGATGAAAGAAACATGCAAAAACTCTTAACTACTCATCATATCAACAAGTCATGAAGCTCTCTCTCGTCCAACGGGAACCAAAGCCAAGTCCTAAGCCTACTTCCGATGTTATTCTTCCAAACATACCGTAATCAAATTCGACAGTATCCATTCTAGGTCCAATGACCTTATCTCATCAAACACAACTATTTTATTGGCATGCCAAGCCAATACAACCTAAAGTCATAATTGTGCAATCTGTGCACCAACAAGTAACAATTCGAAAGTACTCAATTGGGGAAAATGACTCAAATGAGAGAACCGTCATGCAAGCTCAACAAGTATCACCATAATGCAATGCTATGAACCCATCACACATAGTAGGACCATGACACATGAATCTAACACAAAGCATCATATCCCAACATAGCCCCTCTGCAATGCATGACCATCCAAACATCGGTCCATATGAAATACCTCAAGCCACAATGCTCAAAATCAAAAACTACACGCAATTCGACATCAAGTACACGAAGTGCATGACCATAACCAAGGAGAAGCCAATAACATAATATACCATAGCCCTGAAAGACCATAACCAAGGCACAATCAACCATTCCACACCCCAATCACCATCTCGCTCGAATTCTTCTATAAGACCCAAACAAAACTGCATCATGTGTGCATATAACCAACTAATCACAACCCCTCGTAGCATGGAAGAGTAACACATAGAACATATCAGATACGAATAAAATCAATTCTAACCGAATGGCACAGCCTTTAACAATAGCAGTTCAAAGTCAATAAATCTGACCCGGTGTAGAATACACATCCTCATTGGGCTTACCAATGGACCCCAAATCAACTCTGGTCACCCACAAATAGATAAATAACCCTCTGAAACTCTACAATGATTGAATCATAACACATACTATCATCTGGCTAGCTTTGGCCACAACTCACAGTCCACAACCATGAAATAATCTGCTCCTGAGAACTCCCAGTCTCCAAATCCATAAAACACATAAATCACCATATCTGATCCCAACTCCACCACCCGAATGTCTAACACATCTCTCATACACGATCATCCCACGAGGAATACTTCTATAATTCTTCCGTGCCACATAGAAAAATCTAAATACCAGCAGTCGATCAACCAAGCGAGCATTGCAATACTAATGAAGCATCCGTAAGTCAAAACACAATGCGCCTTCTGAAATGCGCACCCTTCTCAGGAAATACCAAGTAGTAATAGCATTCATCTAGACATTTGAAACCGTCCATGTTGTCTAAAAATTCATGACCTTCCCTTCAAAACTGAATTGTGACCTTGCACATGCAAATCTCAATCATACACAACACACCGCATCAATCATCCCATCATATGAAAAGGTACGAGAATCTCATAATCAACTCTGATCACTAGCAAACTACATACTCAATTAGCCAGGAACCTTCCATTTGATCTCATCTAGGAAAAAATCATAATACGCAACATGTTCCTCGCGCCAGTGGGAAATATCCACCTCGAACTGTGATAGAAATCATCAAAAACTCTTCGAAACCCATTTTCACTTAACCAGACCATCAGAACTGAATCTCTCTAACTCAGCCAAGTCACGCAAGTTGCCAAACCCAAGATTATTGCCACAAAACATCTGTAGAGCCTCACCACATCATAATTACCCAAAAGAACCAAGCATATCATTACCATACTGGTCTAGCCTACTACCCAGTTGTCCTATTTTCTCTGAGTAGCTTCTGAATTACCCTCAAGTTGACATTTCTCCTTGTCCGAACACTACGATCCTTACCCAAAGCTCACTACAAGACATCCTAACATAAAATGACATTGCCCCAAGGCCCATAAGCCACTGTATTCTTCTTAAGCACCCCCATAAGTACCACAACCAAAACGCCCACTCTGAAAGTACCTTATGTGAATTTAAAATTGTTCTTTTACCTTTCTTATACTGAAATGTAGAATCCATAGTCATAAAAAAATTACCGCAAGTCCCGGCACCATCAAATGCAAATTTCAGATTCTATCCACACACAAGTCCGGAAACAAATTTCTCAATTTCTATATATAAATCTCGAACCCATTAGAACCTTCTCGAGAGCCACCCACTTCACTCAAACCCAAATTGCACTGCCCGAACGGGCCGAACTGCCTATGCTCAATTAGCACAACAACACCCCCAAACATGTAACCATGCCTTGACATAACCGTACAAATTCATACACCGTGCACACTATATCCGTCACGAATAACAACTCAACTCATTCCATGATTTCCATATACACTTAAAGTGTAACATAACCCGTATCCAAAAATTCCTTTACTCGAGTCATCCTCGATCTAAACCTATGCAAGTCATAACTAAACCACAAGTATGCCTCAGACCCAAACTAAAATTTAACATATAACCATGAAATTAAACCGTCAACATCATGCTCCCCTACTTGGCTCAAAGCCATAGATCATGACATTCAATAACTGACAATACACATACCGTATTACTGCCATGATACTACAGTGAGATTCAACTAAATTTTTCACAAGCTCATGCAACACCAACCATAAAATACCTAAATCATCCGCTAAGATCGCATTTATTTCTCTTGACAGTCAAGTCAACATTCTTAACCAGATTCAAATTCAAATCTCAACATATACACCAAGCGGGTAGAAAAGAAACTCTTCACTCAACATTATAAGGATCACACCTCCGTAGATTACTCCGCACGAGATAACCCACATGCTTAGCCTAAAATTGGCGTCTTGATATACCCTTTCACACCCACAATCACTACGCGATCACTTAATCTCCCTAAGTCTGAACTCATTAATAATACGTGATAATCTACTACGCTCCACAATTAAACAACATGAAAGATCCTTCAACACATTCATACTCGAGACTATACGTCAAATCAAGACAGACACCAAGCACCCAATGGCCCTCTTGTTTTTTTACATCTCAAGCAAACTATTATCATCATAATCAAACCATCTGATTACATTCTGTAGTCATATCATGCTCATCATATAGGTATTCAATCGCTCATCGAGTCACAAATTCTACTCATAGGGACACTATCGGACATATGAGTCCAAATATACAAGTTCACACAACTGAAGCTACCGAGCCTAAGCTGCGGTCTAAACCTGGCCTCAAGTCTTCCAGACTGGCCAATCACCAAAATACAGAATACACATCTTGAACCTTGTTCATGGAATCACAAGCTGGCGATGCACATATGATATCGAGCACTCACATACGCACATAAATGCATGGAAGGAATTCAAAGAGTTATGTTTCAAGATGAATCAATTCCGCATGAGAAGGAAAGAAAGATGAGAAATTATCCTAAATGCCCTGTAGCCTCTCAAAGATAGGTATGGATGTCATCATACCAATCCACAAGACTCTACTAGACACTTGCCCATGCCTTGTAGAACCTATGAAACCTAGAGCTCTGATACCAACTTGTCACGACCCAAAATCTAACTAATCATGATGGCACCTAACCCAACTCGCTAGGTAAGCCAACTAATAACTATCCAATTCCAATAATATTTAATTGACTCTAATACACTCCCTAATGATTGGTAGTACAAATCATGAACTTCTACGATTAGAATTTACAAGCTGGTATGAAATAAATACATCATCTGTTCGAAATATACATAAAAAGATTTTTATAAATCTAAGGCTACCATGAACAAGAGGCAGCTATGACCTGAACACAGGTACATCTTCAAATTCAACTCCCGTCAATCACAGCAACATCAGCATCCAATATCTGCACGCAAGGTGTAGAAGTGTAGTATGAGTACAACCGACCTCATGTACTCAATAAATAACAAACCTAACCTTAGGTTGAAAGTAGTGACGAGCTGGAATAAAGGTCAAGGTGCAACACCAATGGCCAACAACAATTCATAACAACATAATAGAAGTAATAAAAGAAGTAGCTCTGAGATAAAATGCTCCGCTCGTTCACAGTTCCAGAAAAATAGGCCTGCTTTTCAAGTATATCAGCGAAAACCCAAATCTTTTACCGAAATCACCAAAATATGAATATGTTATGTAAAACTATGATTTTTGCCAAGAACTTTTCAACAACAGATAGGATGTTTCATTTTCAAATGGCATGAGGAAAATACATCTCTATGCCTACATGTGAATGAGTATATGAAGTCATAAATGATGCAATATCGTATAGCATGAGGAAAAATGTATCTCTATGCCCGTATGTCAAGTGTGCATGTCAATGCAATGCAACTTAGTAATAAAACCATATGCATACTCTCATAGTATCAATTCACTCAGTCCTCCCAGTCACCCAGTCATCAGAGTCACTCAATCCTCCCAATCGCTCGTCACTCGCACTCAGTAGGTACCTGCGCTCACTGGGGGTGTGTACAAACTCCGGAAGAGCTCCTTCAGTCCAAGCGCTATAATCTGCACAGACAACTCATGTGTTATAGTATCAATATCTGGATCCACACAGACAACTCACATGCTGCACAGATAACTCGCGTGCTATAGTATCAATATCTGGATCCGCACGGACAACTCACGTGCTTCACGGACAACTCACGTGCTATAGTATCAATATCTAGATCCGTATAGACAACTCATGTACTGTATGGACAACTCATGTGCTATAATAAGCCAATTTGGCATGTTGCAGTGTGCAGCCCGATCCCATAATTATCCTCACAATCAGGCCCTCGGCCTCACTCATTCATCAATCTCTCTGGTCTCTCGAGCTCACAATGTCATGAAACTAGTCCAAAATGATGATATGATGTATCAATAAATAACAACGGGGACTGAGATACGATATGCAATGAATGGATATGACTGAGTATGAAATTAAAGTTTAAACATATAATTCGACAGTAGGAATGATTTCATTGGGTCCCAATAATACCAACATTTTCCTAAGCATGATTTCTAACACGAGTTACAACTCAGTTTCTCTAACACATAAAAATACATAGAAGAATACAAGTTAATTGACTAAACAACTCTACGGAATAAACTGAATCTCAATTTCTACGGTGCACGCCCACACGCCTGTCACCTAGCATGAGCGTCACCTCCAAACAATTCACATAACACGTATAATCAGGGTTCATACCCTCAGCTCGAGCAAGCTAAACAATGCTCCAGAAATTCCATTCGGCGCGTATCATCTTCCGAACGGCTCGAATCTAGTCACAATTAATTCAATTAAGTCAACACAAATTATAGGATTTAATTCCATATCAAAATACTAATTTTCCCAAAACATCTGAAATTACACTCAAAAATCGCTCGTGGGGACCACATCTCAGAACCCAACAAAAGTTATAAAATATGAATGCTCATTCAACCACGAGTCCAACCATACCAATTTTACCAAATTCCGACATCAACTTGACCCTCAAATCCTCAAATTAAACCAAGAGAGTTTTCTAAATTTTTCAACTTAATTCACCAATTAAATGTTAAAAACAACCATGGATTTAAGTAATTTAATCAATATTAAGTTAAGAATACTTACCCCGTTATTTTTCTTGAAATTCTCCCGAAAATCGCCTCTTCCCGAGCTCCAATTCGTCAAAAATGTAAAATGAACAAACCCTCGATATTAAATATTATTTTTACCGAGCTGTTCTACCTCATTTCATATGCCAAACAATCCCGAAACTCTCTTTTGATGCCTCCAATGGATTTCTTATGAAAGTTCAGTCACGTTAGGCTTTTGAATCACCCAATTTGGCATTAGAATGAGGGAGTTATGATGTTTTGAAGATTTAAATGAAGTTTGGAAATTTAAGGGATAAAAAAGAAATGAAATTTTCGTAATTAGTTTTCACCAGAAAATTAGCAACGAAAGAATTTTCGTTTTAGCACCCAACACTCATTCGGAACCTCCCGGACACAAACCATATATGCGTTTCAATCATAAAATATGCTACGAACCTGCTTGCGCACTCAAAACACCGAAAAGAGGTCATCTTGACCCGATATTGACCATGGTCAAACTCCAAATTCTTAACTTAACTAGTTTCTCAACAAATGATCCAAAACACATCCCGAGTCCCTTGGAACCCCATTCAATCATACCAACAAGTCTTAAAACATGATACAAACTTAGTCAAAACCTCAAATCATATCAAACAATGCTAAAACCACGAATCATACCCCAATTTAAGCTTAACGAAACTAAGAAAATCCAACTTCTACATTTGATGCTGAAACCTATCAAATCAAGTCCGATTGACCTCAAATTTTACACACAAGTCATAAATGACATAACATAACGGACCTATAAAATTTTCAGAACTGGATTCTGACCCTGATATCAAAAAGTCAACTCCCCCGTCAAAGTTCCAAACTTAAATTTCTATTTTAGCCATTTCAAGCCTAATTTAACTACGGACTTCCAAATAATTTTCCGAACATGCTTCTAAGTCCAAAATTACCATACAGAGCTATTGGAATCATCAAAACTCTGTTCCGAGGTCAAATTCACAAAAGTCAAACTTAGTCAACTCTTCTAACTTAAAGCTTCCTAGTTGAGAATTGTTTTTCCAAATCAATTCTGAATAACCTGAAAATCAAAACTGATGATGCTCACAAGTCATAATACATCATACGAAGCTACTCATGCCCTCAAACTACCGAGCAAAGTACAAATGCTCAAAATGACCGATTGGGTCGTTACAATTCCAAATCTGCAAATTATGTTCTCCTACAAGAAATCCACCACTTCACGTTCGTTGATCTTCTGATCAGGACCTCCTTCAACCCACTTAGAAAAATAGTCAGTTAAAATTAAAAGAAATCTTACCTTATCAGGGGCCGACGGCAGTGGTCCGATGATATTCATTCCCCATTTCATAAACGGCCATGGAGATAGAACTGAATGTAATGGTTCTGTTGGTTGATGTACCAGTGGTGCGTAGCATTGACACTTATTGCATTTTTTCATAAAATCCTTGGTGTCTTGTTACACTCGGGGCCAATAATACCCTGCGCTTACAAGTTTTAGTACTATGAAATCTGCGCCCGAATGATTTCCACATATCATAATTAGCTTCGGAGGCTCCCAAGCATCGGTCCTGCAGGCCTTGGAAATATTTCTTGTACAGTTGGCCTCCTTTGAAGCTATATCGTGATGTTTTTGCGCGCAACGCCCGGGACACCTTGGAGTCTTCGGGCAACTTCCCATGCTCGAGATAATCAATTATCTCATTCCTCTAGTCCTAGACAAAATTAGTCGTATTTACCTCATAGTAGTTGTCTGCGTCCAGAACCGAGTGCATGAGCTGTACTATCGTCCCGAAATCTAATCCCTTCATTTCCGTTAATGAACCGAGGTTAGCTAATGCATCTGCTTCTGCATTGTCTTCCCTTGAGATATGAGTAATCGACCACTCTCGGAATTGAGCTAGCAGAGCCTGGACCTTCACTATATATTGTTGCATGCACTTCTCTTTGGTTTTGAAGCTCTCGTAGACCTGATTAACCACCAACTAGGAGTCGCATTTGACTTCTATGACCTCGGAATCTAGTTCCCGTGCCAGTTCGAGTTCTGCAATCAAAGCTTCTCTCTTTTTTGTTGTTAGTTAAAGGGACGGTTCTTACGACCTGCCTTAGGGTTTATCCTGAAGTCGTGGTTAATACTATGCCAAGCCCGGACCCCTTTACGTTAGAAGCTCTATCCGTAAATAAGGTCCAAACCCCCGATATCAATTCTGACACTATCACTGCTTCTTTGGTTGCTAGAGGGAGCAATCCCGAATTGAAATCGGCCACAAAGTCGGCCAAAACGTGTGACTTAATCGCAGTCCTAGGTTTATACCCTATGTCAAATTCACTCATTTCGATGGACCATTTGGCCTATCTACCCGAGATTTCAGGTTTGTGACAGATATTCCGTAGGGGAAAGTTGGTCATCACAGCTATCAGGTGACATTGGAAGTAAGGCCTCAGCTTTCGAGCGGAGACTACGAGAGCTAAGGCCAGCTTCTCCAAATGCGGGTAGCGAGTTTCTGCTCCCATTAAAATTCTACTAACGTAATAGATGGGAGATTGTGTACCTTTGTCCTCACTGACTAAAATGACAATTATCTCTACCTCCGAGACTGCTAGGTAGATTAACAATGTTTCATCTTCCTTCGATTTTGATAGTAACAAAGGGCTTGACAAGTGCCTTTTCAAATCTCTCAAAGCCTGCTGGCATTCCGGGGTCCATTCAAAGATGTTTTTATTTTTGAGCAATGCAAAGAAATGGTGGCATTTCTCTGATGACCGGGAAATAAACATGCTCAAAGCGGTCAGTCCCTGTGAGCCTTTGGACTTCTTTCACGCTTGACAGTTGGTCCAGGATGTCTTCGATGGCTTTGATCTTATCGGGGTTTACCTCAATCCCTCTTTGTGATACCAGAAATCCTAGGAACTTGCCGGAGCTAACCCCGAACGCGCACTTTCCGGGGTTAATCTTTATGTTATGCTTCCTAAGGATGTCAAATATTTCTTCCACATGCTTAAGGTGACCACCTGCGCTCAAAGACTTAACAAGCATATCGTCTATATAAACTTCTATGGTTTTTCCTATTTGTTTTGCAAGCATCTTGTTTACGAGCCGTTAATAAGTGGCTCCGGCGTTCTTTAGCCCGAAGGTCATCACATTATAGCAATATGTGCCGAAATTCGTTATAAAAAAGTTTTTTCCTGATCCTATGGGTTCATCTTAATTTGGTTGTACTCGGAATAAGCATTGAGTAAACTCATTAACTCGTGCCCGGCCATTACATCAATTATTTGATCGATGTTTGGTAGTGGGAATGAGTCTTTTGGGCATGCCTTATTCAAGTCCTTATAATCTATGCACATGCTAAATTTATTGTTCTTCTTAGGAACTACTACTACATTAGCTAGCCAGTCTAGATACTTTACCTCTCGGATCAAACCGATATCAAGTAGGTGAGTTACCTCTTCTTTGACGAATTTATTCCTGGCCTCCGCAATAGGATATTTCTTTTGTCTTACCTAAGGGATGTTTGGATCCAAGCTTAGCTTGTGTACGTCCACTTCCATTGGGATACCTGTCATATCCGCATACGACCACGCAAAACAATCGGTATTATACTTAAGAAATTCAATAATGCCAGACCTGAGTTTGGGGTGCAATCCTTTCCCCAAGTGGAATTTTCTCTCCAAGAACTTTTCAAACAATGCAACTTGGTTAAGCTCTTCTGTTGTGGACTTTGTTGCATCCGTCGCTTCAGGTACCTGGAAGTATCTCGGCACCTGATAAGATTCCAATGATTCTTTCCCGTAGTTAACTTCATTTGAGTCGAGAGTGGGTGTCGGTTCCTATAATTTCTATACCGCATGCTTCTTCCCTTTGCTACTGGAGACCGAAGTTGCATTCATCTCCCTTGTCGCCGGTTGGTCTCCTTTTATCTATTTAATCCCTTCGGGAGTTGGAAATTTCAGCAATTGAAGATATGTTGATGGTACGACTTTTATCTCGTGCAACCAGGTCTTCCAAGAATAATGTTATAACCCATATCAGCGTCCACAACTTCAAAAATGGTCGTCTTCATCACCTCTTCAGCATTCGTGGGTAGCAGGATCTCTCTTCGGTTGTCATGAATGCGAGGTTGAATCCAGCGAGGGGTTTTGTGATCGTAATGATGCTTCCGATAAGTTTGGCTTGCTCTAATACCCTCCATTGTATGATAGTGGCCGAACTTCCAAGACCTACCAGAACACGTTTGATTTTAAAATCTAGTACATTTAAAGAAATTACCAATGCGTCATTGTGCGGTAGCAACAGTCCGTCTGTGTCCTCCTCCGTGAAAATGATGTCATCTTCAACAACTTCCCGGAGTCTCTTGCTATGGGTTATTGACAACTTCTGTTGATTTCGTTTCCCCCGAAGATCATGTTGATCGTCTGGCGCTGGGGGTCCTCTCTTATTTTTGAATTCTCCGCATTATCACGATTGCGAACGTAATTGCTCTTGGCACGGTTACTTAAGAATTCCCTGAGATGGCCATTTTTCAATAGTTTCGCCACCTTTTTACGCAGATGTCGGCAGCCCCCAGTCCGGTGTCCATCCGTCCCGTGGTACTCGTACCACAAATTGGGATCCCTCTAGCTGGGATCAGACCTCATTGTCTTTGGGAACCGTGTTTTTTTTATAATGTTCCTCATAGCCGATACTAACTCTATTACACTGACGTTGAAGTTGTATTCTAATAGCCTGGGGTAGGAAGGATCCTGTGTACCTGACGTTTCTTTGTCCTGCAATGATTTGTTGTTCCGATCACGATCAGTTCTTCGATCGGTAACGAACCTGTCTGTCAACCGGAAACCTCTGCCGCGTCTTTCGGCCCATTCATAGGTCAAAAACCGGCCCCTTGAAGACCGTCTATCTGTGTCAAAATCGTCTTTTTTTTCTTTATTCTTTTCCCGACATTTTTCCGACGCCGGGAAGCCAATATAATCATCTTCAATCCTTATCTTGGACTCGTACCGGTTATGAACATCCACCCTAGTCGTCGCTTGAAACTCAAGCAAGCTTTCCTTCAATTTCCGGGAAGCATCAGAACTTCTCGGATTCATACCCTGGGTGAATGCTTTAGCCGCCCATTCATCCGGAACAGCCGGGAGCAACATCTTCTCCTTTTGAAATCAGGTGACGAATTCCTGATGCAACTCGGACTCTCCTTGTGTAATTCTGAATATGTCGGCCTTTCGGGCCTGCACCTTTCTGGCCCCGACATGGGCCATAATAAGAAAATTCGCGAGCATCTCAAAGGAATCTATAGAATGCTCGGGTAATAGCGAATACCACGTCGAGGCTCCCCTCGTGAGAGTCTCTCCGAATTTCTTCATCAAAACAGATTCAATCTCGTTGGGAGCTAAATCATTCCCTTTCCCCGCCATTGTATAGGTGGTAATATGCACCTGAGGGTCCGAAGTCCCATCATATTTTGGCACGTCGGGCATTTTAAACCGAATCGGGATCAATTCTAGTATTGAGCTTAGTTTGTACGGCAACTGAGTATACTTCTTTAAGTCCGGCCCTTTCAGTACCGATGGTGCACCCGGGATTTGATCCATGCAGGCGTTCACTTCCCTCAGAAACCGCAGGAGCTCTCTTTTGAAGGGATTTCTCTCGTTGTTGAATCCGGAACCACTCCCCCGGCCCTATCAGAGCCGACCTCGCCCCTCGGGATGTTGTTGTCGACCCTCTGCGTTGTTTGATTTGCGGGAGCGCCGGGAGAAACTAGACCTCGTCCATTTACGTTATTGGAAGCACCCAACAATGCCTGCTTTATTTCTGTCATAACCTTATCCTGCCGTGTGAGATGGCCTTGAATGACCTCTTGTTGCTCTTGCAAAACCCTTACCTCTTCAACAACATGCTCCTCTTCAACATCATCAAGAGTCACCTCACGAACATGTCGCGGGTACCGCTTGTCGTGGACCGGCGTAGCATTATGTTTCTCATTGCGGGTGTCACTGATTGAATCCTCGTGATGAGGCTGGTCTCCTTGGGCCTCAAGATTGTGTGTGTTGTTAACACCATTGTCTGCAATATTTTGTGATTTTTTGCTAAGGACAAATAATCAAAACACGTTAGTAAAAGAGACAAGGATCAACTTAATTACACGACTGTCTAGGCCCCACGGTGGGCTCCAAACTATTTACCCATAAAATGGTACAGTTGAATTTATACGTGATTTCTAGAAAAGTGAATTAATTCGATAATAATACAAGAATTGAAGAAATTAGCAATACTTAGCCTTGAAATGAAGACGAAATAGCAGAAACGGTAATTCCGGGAGCAGGGTTTTCGGGCACAAGCATAATGAAATCAAAAAGAAAGAAGGTAAAATTGTCTAAAGTTTTGAATAGATTATAGCGTCAGTTTGCCAAAATAATCGTATCCTTTATAATGATAACACATCTCGTTATTTATAGTTGCACCTAGGGAACAAGGTCCTAGGATCATGCCCTTCGGGCCATTGAAGAATGTGTAACGGTGAATATAAATGACAATTTGTTTGTAACGGGCAGTGTACTAAATGTTGTAGAATTTTACTCATTAAATGTTACCGGGTGACAGACATTTATTGCATCTTTATGAGCGTCACTCTTTCCGGTAACAAATGAAACAGTTATTTTCGGTTTTAGCTATCCTCTTTCTTCGGCTCCACGTGTCATTCTCTTATGCAATTACTTAACATAGCATATTTTTACCCTGTACAAACTACAAAGAGAAAGTCAGCTCCATTACATTAATACTACGTATTAGTTTAACATAAGCTACACCTTTGATTCGCTCTAGCTAGAAACTCGTAATCGACTGGAGTCGCTTGGTAATACCTATTTCATCTAGTCAATTTTTTTTTGATTATTACTGTGGTTTAATTATGAACCCGCAGAGAAAGGGAAATATTCCTTTGAAAATAAGATGAGAAAGGGCAAAATTGGTAGATTATAAATGTTTACTTTAATAATAAATATGTTAAAGTCGATACAGTTATAAACTAAAGACAGTAAAGTAAAGACAAGTATAGAGATAAACTGATGTATTATTCAAACTTCAAACTTNAAATAAAAAAATAAGTGTAATCTCGTAAACCACAAATAAAGTCATGAAGAGAATCTTGAAGGAAAGACTCTATAATTATCTCATTTTACAAAATATGGATTTCTTCGATAGGAAATCAATATTGTGAGCAATATTACTTCGCACTTTTTTGGTCCAAGAAAAGCCACGCCTCTGAAACTAGTGGTACAGACATAAGATTAATTTTAATTTGCAATCCAAGAAATGAGGGCCTCCTTCTGTCACTCACAGAATTTCCATTAAAGGATATATATCATAAAATTTAAAGAAATAAATATACGAATGAGTCAAAGAGTCCCAATAAATAGTAGTATATATACATATCAATTGGAGCTACGGGCTCTGCCACTGCTGTCACTAGGGTGAAAGGTCAATCAAGATTTAAATATAGTTGATTTTTTACAAAATCTATTTCGATAGAAGTTAAAATGTCGATGGGTCGAGCAAGAGAATTGTTCATGGGCTAAGAATAATACTTAAGCATATAACAACACCAACAACAACAACAACAACAACAACCCAGTATAATCTTATTAGTGGGGTCTGGGGAAGGTAGTGTGTATGCAGACCTATCCCCGGCAGAGAGGCTGTTTCCAATAGACCCTCGGCATCCTTCCCTCCAAGAACTCCCACCTTGCTCTTGGGGTGACTCGAACTCACAACCTCTTGGTTGGAAGTGGAGGGCGCTTACCATCAGAGCAACCCACCTTGTCTACTTAAGCATATAAATTCAGCTTAACTATAAAAATGTGTTCACTAGATCATAAAAAAGAACATCATAGCTTCTTCTATGCGGCCTTGAACCTTTTTGAATTTTTCTTAATAACTAGTTTTAGTGTACGCGCATTGCACGTGGATACTGCGTCAAATAATAAGAATATATACATAATGAACAAATGTTTGAAAAATAACAATTTTGGTTAAAATAAATGCAAACAGTTGGTTAAATGATAAAAAGTACTATTATATTAACATAGTATAGTAGCTAAACTCAATGCCTTTTGAACATGATGATGAATTAAATTAAATTAGTTGTATTAGTAATACATGACATATAAGAACGTTTTTTAATTACCATGTAGAAATCAATAGATAACTTTCAACTTAATTCTAATTTAGGAAGATAAGGTTTCCATTTTTTTTTAGAATAAAAGATAGATCAGTTATCAATATGTCATGATTCTGAAATAAATGTTTTATGTAGAAAAATGAAGTTAAGATATTTTTCACAAATTATTGGACCTTTTCAAGTATTACAAAAGAGATTGATAAAAATTAGAAACGTGCTCTATTTTCTTTTTTGTCCTTTCTTTTTCGGGTCAATTATGATTCTTAGTTTTTTCTTTAATCTTGGTATTTATAGATCTGTTTTCAATATGGTGATGAATTTCTTTTTGGTAACTTAAGTACATAAAAATCTTATATGTCATCCACAATTTATCAAAATTATAGGTAAGCTAAATGAACCTATACTGTTGTGAAAAAATTAATAGATTTAAATTCCTCAGAGTCTAAAACTTTTTCTTTACCACGTTCACCCAAAGGTCAAATAAAATTAAAGACTATCCTAGATTCATTTCACTCTTTGATGGAACTACCAATTAGCTTTCAGATTTCAAGAATTTACAGTGATAAGGATAACTTTTCAAAATTATAGGGGAGGAGGGGGTGCGGATGACAACATTATTTTAAAGATCCAACTATATTAGTTTAATATAGTATAGATAATTTTTATCCTATCCTTAGAATGTAATAACTCAGATTTTAGACCGAGTCTC
>AWOL01S0064028.1:0-34249 GCA_000715115.1 Nicotiana otophora
ATAGTAAGAATAATATAATTTATGCATATTTAATACCAAATTGTTATTAATTTAACATCGTTAATTATTATTATGTATTATATTATTTATATTTTAAGAAAATAGGTGTTATTGATTTGAAAAATATTTTACTACATTTATTGCTAATTAATATGCGTACATAATTTAATTTTAAAAGGGAGGGTCAGAATTGGCCGTCAAGATTCTCAAAATTCCGCCGTCATTGTAGCAGTGAATAGTTCCAAATAGTGACGCGAACAGTGATTTCGTTGACATTATGGCAGGACTATATCAATTTTACGTCGAAAAATGTCTATTATGTCAAAGATAAGGCTGGACAAGAATACCAATTGAGAACCTTGATTTATGATACAAAATTCAAAGCCGGAGAGGAAACATCGAAGGTGATGGCATGGATTTCTTTTCCAAATTTATTGCCAACTTCTTTTGTAAAAGAATGTCTATTCTCGTTAGCTTCTACTATTGGAAAGCCACTTCATCTTGATATGGCTGCTATTAACAAAACGAGGCCAAGTTGTGCAAGAATAAAGTGTTGGTGGATTTACTAGCCGAGTTACCTAAGAAGGTACGTATGGATATCGAGAATGAAGTGACAAAAGAGGTGAGAACTGAGTGGGTGATGATTAGATATGACTATCTGCCAAAGTACTGTAAAGAGTGTAAATTACAAGGGAATGACATGATTGAATGTTGGAGAATTCATCCGGAGTTAATGAAGAATTAAACTATCGATCAGCAGGCTTTTAATGAAGCTGTGGTACAAGGGAATGTAGAAAAGGAAAAACAAACTGCTCCTTTGATGATACTTAGCAGTGGTAAAGTTGTTGGTAATATAGGAACTCAATGGAAGGAAGTTAGAGACAATAGAGGTCAAAATAAAGGTAAAAAAATTGAAGGCAATGGTGCAACTAGGAAAGAAATTGTTGCTGTGGAAAATGCAATATCAAAACAAGTTCAAACGACCAATAAATTTGTTGTTTTGGAAGTGGATGATTGTGAGGTTAATGATGCAAATCAACTAACTTTAGTGGAGGCAAATGCAGCAAAAAGCAGTTCAGTATCTGTACCAAAAGAAGCTGGGATAGTAACTCTAGTTGTTACTAAAGGAACTGATGCACAAGTGGATAAGCAACTAGCTCTTGTGACTGCCAGTATGGTTCAAAAAGGTCCACAACCTACTCCTAAGGAAACTAGAAGTTTGAATCCTGCAGCACCTAGCTTTACTCCTACTCCAAATGATAATAATGCAGCAAAGGAGACTAATATTACAAAGGAAGGCAATATTGAGGTAGATAAGGGAGAGAACACCGTTAAGGAAACCACAGCTCAATGGGTTAATTGAGCATTTCCTACAAACAATGTAACAGTGAATCAATCCTGCCAAGAAGTACCCTCACAATCATTAGATACAGATGCACTTGCTGAACAAGAAGTTTTGACAAAGAAAATTAATTTCACAGGGGGGAGATTATGGTGTGATCAAGAGAAGGATGACTCAGATGAAGGTGACTTATCAGAAGGATATGAAGAGGAAGAAAATACTGCTTTGGAAGATGAAGATGAGCCACAAGGAGAAGAAATAAGTGTTACTGGAAAAACTAGCAAAAAAGATATACAGACCATCCAAAAGGAAACAAATAGAACTGATGCTGAGGCTGGGGTTGAAGGTTCAAGTACAAAACTACAGCAAACTACTAATGGTTCAAATGCAGCTTCTGAAGAACCAATTGATCTTGGTAATTCAGGTAGAGGTGAGCAGCAGAATAAGATGAGTCATGATGCAATACAGGATAGGATGGAATTGATGTAGAAGCCAGACCACACTACAGTTGCTATGAAGACTGAACAGAAGAACAATGACAATACAGAAAAATCTGTGGTTCCTAAACCTGTTAAAAAATAGATTCTAGCACCTCAACAACAAAAGGTTTTGGAAGAGAATACTGGAGAAAAGGGGAAAGACTTGGATGCAGAATCAATATGCCAGAACTTAAAAAATGTGGCTAGACAAGGAGACTTATCTCCTAGACAGATTGAAAAAGGAAGATCAACTGGTAGAGGCAGAAAGAAGCAAGGAAAGGATAATACTGTGCAGCCAACAGGTGTTCAAATAAGAAGGACTGTTTCTAAATCCATTAACTAGATATGCATGCTTTAATATAGAACATTAGATCAGTTAATACATAAAGAGCCTTTCAAAGGCTCATCACAATGCACAGGAAATATCATTTTGAATTTATTGGAGTAATGGAGCCAATGCAACAATCAAAAAAATTGGATAAATATAGGAGGCAGATTGGGTTTGAGCAAGCTTTTGTGAACACTTCTAATAAGATCTGGGCTTTCATAGATGGCAAATATGATGGAAATGTAGAGATTAATACTGTGCAACAGTTAACTTTGAAGCTATTTGATACAGAGGAGTAGAAGGAATTCATGCTAACACTAATCTATGCTAAGTGTGATCATATTGAGAGAGTTGAGTTGTGGGACTCATTGTACTATCTAGCTAGTGACATGACTATACCATGGATGGTAGGAGGGGATTTCAATGTTATATAGGATGAGGAGGAGAAGTTTGGAGGCCTACTTTTCTCATTGAATGAAGTAGATGACTTTAGGTATTGTATGAACACCTATAACTTGACAGATTTGGGGTTCAAAGGAAGTATCTACACTTGGTGAAATGGAAGAGCTGAACAATACTGCATTTTCAAGAGGTTGGATAGATGTTTTGCAAATATGTAAATGCAGCAACTATGGCCAGGAGTGGAAGTTGAACACCTATCAAAAATTGGATCTGATCACTGTCCATTACTAATCACATGTAATCCAGATGCTGTCCATATTAAAAAGAGTTTCAAATTTCTATCTTTTTAGACAAAGCATGAATCCTTCAAATTAGTGGTAAGGGAGAATTTCCAAGAAGATATTTATGCTAATCCTTTTATCCTATTCAATCACAAGCTTAAAATATTGAAGAAGGCTTTGTCAACATGGAGTAGGGAAACATATGGTCATATATTCCAAAAGATCTCAAGTCTAGAGGAGGTGGTAAAAGTCCATGAAGCACAATTTGAGCTCAGGCCTACTTTGCAAAATAGGGAAAAATTGCAGAAAGTGCAGGCAAAATTGTTTAGGTACTTAGCGTTGGAGGAGCAGTTTTGGAAGCAGAAATCTAGCATGACTTGGTTTAATGAAGATGACAGAAATACCAAAGTTTTTCATGCACATGTCAATGGGAAAAGGAAGCGATTACAATTGAAAAGAATATAAGATAGTGAAGGAAACTTGATTGAAGATGCTACTGGAATGGCAGAGGAAGCAGTGAACTTTTTTCAAAAACAATTCCATGAAGATAAGGTACCTACTGATTTTGGAATAATTAATCATGTACCTTGCATGATCAGCACAGAGCAGAACTAGGAACTAATTAAGGAACCTAGAGAGGAAGAAGTAAAGCATGCAGTATTTGGACTCAATGCTGATAGTACTGGAGGTCCGGATGGGTTCAATGGCCAATTATTTCATACATGCTGGGATATAGTTGGAACTGATGTGGTTGAAATGGTGAAGGCCTTCTTTTCTGGACAGGAACTACCTAGGTTCATTACACATACTAACCTAGTGTTGTTACCTAAGAAGAAGGTCATTAAGACTTTTTCAGATATGCGACCAATAAGTCTTAGTAACTTTATAAACAAGGTTTTCTCTCGAGTAATTCATGAAAGGTTGGTTAGTTTTCTTCCCAATATCATCTCAGATGAACAAGCAGGATTTATCAAAGGTTGAAGTATTGTAAAAAATGTCCTGCTTACACAGGAGATAGTCACAGACATTAGGTTGAGAACCAAGGCAGGTCCCAATATAATTATCAAGCTGGAAAGTTAACGAAAGTTATGAGAAAAATGGGCTTTAATGAGAGATTTGTTGGTTTAGTTTTTGGGACTATATCCAATAACTGGTATTCTGTTCTTTTGAATGGACATCCTTATGGCCTTTTCAAATTGACAAGGGGAGTTAAGCAGGATGATCCATTATCACCTGCCTTGCTCATCATTGCAACAGAGGCTTTGTCGAGAGGATTGAACTCACTTCTTCAAAATTTATACTTCTGTGCTTTTGGTTTACCAAAATGTAGTCCTAAGGTCAATCATTTATCGTATGAAGATGATACGATTATTTTTTCCTCCTCTGATGAAACTTCATTACGCTTAATAATGGAAGTTCTAGCAGCATATGAGGCAGCTTCTGGTCAGCTCATTAACAAATCAAAATCAGCTGTATATTTGCATCATCTCACTGATGAATCAATGATAAGGAAGGTCGAGTGTGTAACTGGAATATGTAGACAAGATTTTGCTTTCACTTATTTAGGATGCCCCATTTTCTATGCAAGAAGAAAACTGGAATATTATCAAGGATTAATCAATAAAATCCTAGATAAAATTCAGTCATGGAAAGGAAAACTTTTATCGATAGGGGGTCGAGTAGTACTTATCTCTCATGTCCTATAGAGTATGCCCATACACTTACTATCTGCTATTAATGCTCTAGCTTTTGTAATTAGCAAAATACATAAACTGTTGGCAAGATGTTTTTGGAGCAATTCTGTTGATGGAAAGAGTAGACATTGGGCGTCATGGGATAATTTATGCTTACCATGTGATGAAGGAGGAATATGTTTTAGATCATTACACGATGTGTCTAAAGCTTTATTTTGCAAACTTTGGTGGAATTTTAGAAGAAAGCCTTCATTGTGGAGTTCCTTTATGAGTCAAAAATACTGTAAAAAGTTGAATGCTATCGTTGTTCCTTGGTGAAATGGATCGTATGTGTGGAGGAAAATGCTCGAGTGTAGGGATAGTGTAGAGCATCAAATAGCATGGCAACCAAAAATGGGTTCATCACTATTTTGGTTTGACAATTGGACAGGTCTAGGTGCTCTATAATTTGTTACTCCACCTGATTTTTTCTGTGATGAGTTCATAAAAAACGCGTATGAGGTGGTGCAGGAAAATAGATGGAATACAGTGCTGCTTAACCAATTATTACCAGTAGATTTAGCTGAGTATATCCAGAAGCAAGTGAAGCAAATTCAAGATGGAATGCTGGACAAACCTGTGTGGAAACTGGAACCAAGAGGTGAGTTTAGTGCTAAGTCAACTTGGGATTATGTGAGGAGAAGAAGAGATCCAAGTAATGCATTTATGAATATATGGATAAAGGGGATGCCATTCAAAGTTTCATTCTTCATGTGGAAGGCTTGGAAAAACAAGTTGCCATTGGATGATTTGTTCAAAAGGTTGGGCTATTTAATGACTTCCAAATGCTGGTGTTGTGTGCTGCCACAAGAAGAGATGATGACACACCTGTTCTTCACTTCGTATGCTGCTAGAAAGGTGTGGAATTACTTTCTAACAACTACAGGTATTAATGTGGATGGATTGACCTTCCATCAAGTGATTGTGATATGCTAGACTTTGCAGACAGTTCCAAGGTTGAAACCAATTATTCAAGCTCTACCATCGATCATAGTGTGGGAATTATGAAAAAGGAGAAATGGCTATAAGTATGGGGATCCTGTTTCTGTCAATAGAATTATATATCAGATTTCAACAATGGTTCAATCATTGGTGAAATTTAGGAAGCCAAGCCTACAAAATATACCACACAAATGGCCAGACTTAATAACCATGATCGAGCAGTATACACCTAAGTTAAAATACACTAAGGTTCTATGGGAAGTTCCTGAGCAGGGTTGGATAAAAGAGCATACAGATGGTGTATCTAAGGGAAATCCAAGAAGAAGCTCAATTGGTTATGTATTGAGAAATGAGGAAGGAAATGTAGTCTATGCTTGTGGCAAAGAAATCCAAGAAGGAACAAACACAGAAGCTGAGGTGAAGGCTATTTTGGAAGCTTTGAAGTTCTGTGTGAACAATGATTATATAGTGATTGATCTTCACACAGACTCGATGTTGGTAAAAAATGTGATTCAAGGGGTGTGGGCTATACCATGGACAGTTGCTGCAGAAGTGGAAGAGATAAAGGAATTAATGGGCAGATATAATTTGCAGATTTCACACACACCCAGAGAGGGTAATCAACTAGCAGACCACATTGCAAATTATGCTATTGACACAGGTCCTTTGGAGTGTCATAGTTTTTGGGAGCTTGATGTCAAGGGGAGGAAGATTGTGAATAGTGATAAGCTACAATGTCCATACATAAGAGTGAATGTTCCAAGAGATTAGGAAATGGGGAGAAAATGAGTAACATGAGCAGGAACAAGGTGTTAGCAGGGGTATACGCAGCTGATCATCATGCTCAAATCCATGAGGAGGAGAGCATGATGAGTTTATTTTTCACTAACTTTTTTTTCTGTTTGCAGGTGAAGGTGATATGTCTTGGCTCTATTTTTAATGGAATCTTAGTTGGTGGTATTAGTGCAATGCACTCAATCCAACGGGAGGAAATTAAGAATAGGCAAAGGCATTTTTTCAAGAAGCAATACACTACTGCCTACAACTAATGCAAGATATTACTTATGGTATGAATCAAGATATACTGAGGTGTTACTACAAAATGATCAACTGCATCCTAATACCTCAAAGACAAAGGAAGATAGTTGCACAAGGATGGATACATGTCAGCAATGGAAAGCACAAAAAATACCAGGAAAAATGGAAAGATTCAGATATGAGCACATCAAAAGCATAACTCATTTGAGGAGACATGTGTGGGAATGCTGTTCAATGGATCATTAATAGCTGGAAAAATTTACCTACAAGGAGTAAGGATGTAATGAAGAGCAAGGGATAGAAGAGATCATTGAAGCTGCATATTCAAATCCTTAGGGAGGAGGATATGCTGAGCTCAGGTTTTACTAACTCTTTTTTCTGTTTTGCAGGAAAAGCTACTATTTTCATGCCTTTTCATATTATACAAATTCAGTGGATGGTATTAGAACCTAGTGCTCATTCCCTTGAAGGAGTTAATATGATAATCACAAGCATGAAGTCGAAGAGACCACACAGCTGGTCAGTGTTCAGTAAAAGAAGCAACACACTTGGGAGACAAAGGTTTCCAATTCAAATAGAGAGCAAATCTACAGAAAATAAAGGTAATATTCATCATGGCATATACAAGAGCAATGCACCAGATTGGGAACATAGGAATAGGCTGCCTAGAAATATGCATCAGTGGTATTGGGATACACACGCATGTACTTACAAAAGGAACAACTACACACATGATCGCAGATGGTGCAAAGATGCAGGAAACATTACTCTAATTATGCCCTTCCTTTAGCCCAACTTCCAAGTGGTGGTATTAGTACTTCATACTCATTCCACTGGAGGGCAAGCTGGGGAAGGCACAAGCATGATAATGAAGGTCACAAGAACTGGAAAAAGAGTCCAGTTATTCATTATCGAGGCAGCAATTTCCAACTGGATTTTTGGAGGCTATGCATTATGATACATCAAGAAGCTCATCGCATACAGCTAGTAAGATATACAAGGAACACAACAGAGCAGGAAAATCATAGTTTCACTCATGGATCACTCTTGAATTATGGACGAGAAAAGGCAAGGTCAGCATAAAAGTTTGGCACTGGACAGTATGCACAGCAGGAGCAGATAGCCAAATTTGGAATCTTGAAGATGTAAAGATCAATGAATTCAGATCATGCAATCAGCCAACACATGCAAATACAAAGGAAATCATCATATTTGAAAATCACAACAGAATAGGGAACAATGGAGAACAAATACGTGACAATGCAGTACATGGCTATGTTTGTAATAGGCTAGTTTTTATACATATTTTTGTCCTTATTTTTCATATTCTTATTAGATCATATTGTAATATCAATTTTGGGCCTCACAAGCTCAAAGTTGATAATAGGATATATGTAGTGCACATATATTATCGTCTTACTCATCGTAAGACACCATGCTACTTTGTTGTATTTGATTATATATATAAAAACTAGCCCTAGGCACACTGCCTAGTAGATTTACTAAAACAAAAATAAAATTGGCCGTCAATAGTTCTTAGAGAAGTTCATTCCCTTCACTCATAGATAGGAGTTTCATAGTCAGTTTGAGCGCCTTCAGCGGGGTAGCATGACCATTACTCAGTATGAGACCAGATTTGTGGATCTACCACGCCATGCAACTATCTTGATCCCTAATGAGAGGGAGAAGGTGCAGAGGTTCATAGATGGCCTTACGTATGGTATTGGGATAAAGATGGCCAGAGATATCGAGGATGATATTTATTTCACTCGGGTTGTGGTGATTGCCAGGAGGATGGAGCGTATCAGGGGCCAGGCTAGGGAGACGAATTCTGACAAGAGGCCTCGTCATTTTGGAGGATTCAGTGGTGCCTCTTTTGGAGGCAGGGGTTCTTTTGGTAGAGGCCATCCTATCAGGCTGGTTCAGTCAGCTCTACGAGTTATCCATGGTTCTTCAGGCAACCACAGTGCTTATGGATCTCATCCCGAGAAGCTAGTATACAGTGCACCTTAAGCTCCGATTAGTGCACCTCCGATTCTGAGTTATCAAGATGGTTAGTCAAGTTGACCGGGATAGTTCTACGATCAGCAGTCACGTTATCCAAGGGATTGTTATAATTTTGGGGATCTGAGGCACTTCGCGAAGTTTAGACCTAGGTCATAGAGCACCATGACATAATAGAGTACTCGTACCATAGTTTCGGCACCAATGGCTCCACCACATGCACAACCAACTAGAGGCGGTGGTCAGGTAGCCCGAGGTGGTGGTCGGGCAGTTAGAGGTGGAGGTCAATCAGTGAGAGGTCATCCCAGAGGTGGTGGACAGGTTAGTGGGACTCAGCCCCGTTATGCATTTTTAGCTAGACCTGAGGCGTAGTCATCCAATGTAGTTATTACAGCTATTATCTCAGTTTTCCATAGAGATGCTTCTATGTTGTTTGATCTGGGTTCTACATATTATTATGTGTCTTAATATTTTGCTTCGCATTTGAGTATGCCTAATGATTCTCCTGATGTT
This sequence comes from Nicotiana otophora, assembly GCA_000715115.1. Taxonomy (NCBI): domain Eukaryota; kingdom Viridiplantae; phylum Streptophyta; class Magnoliopsida; order Solanales; family Solanaceae; genus Nicotiana; species Nicotiana otophora. Next base: position 9,063 of record AWOL01S0064028.1, read on the forward strand.
CCTGTTTCTGTGTCTACATCAATTGGAGATTCTATAGTAGTTGATCGGGTGTATTGCTCTTGTGTTGTTACTTTTAATGTTTATGATACCGTTGTTGATCTTCTAGTTTTTGATATGGTAGATTTTGAGGTTATTCTTGGTATGGATTGGTTGTCCCTGTATCACGCTATCTTGGATTTTCATACCAAGACTGTGATTTTAGGCATGCCAGGGTTGCTAGATAAGAGTTGAGGGGAACTCTCAGTCACTCCACTAGTAGGGTGGTTTCATAAATGAAGGCCCGACATATGGTCGAGAAGGGATGTTTAGCATATTTGGTCTACATCTGTGATTCTAGTGTGGAGGTTCCTTCTATGGATTCAGTATCAATTGTGAGTGAGATTCTTGAGGTGTTTCCTATAGATTTTCCGGGTATGCCTCCTGACAGGGATATCAACTTTTGTATTGATTTGGTTTCGGACACTCAACCTATTTCTATTCCACCATACCGTATGGCTCCAGCTAAGTTGAAACAATTGAAGGATCAATTACAGGATTTGCTTGATAAGGTATTCATTAGATCAAGTGTTTCACCTTAGGGTGTGCCGGTGTTGTTTGTTAAGAAAAAAGACATATCGATGAGGATGTGAATAGATTATTGGCAATTAAACAAGGTCACTATGAAGAACAAGTATCCATTGCCGAGGATTGATGATTTATTTGACCATCTTCAGGGTGCCAAAGTTTTTTCGAAGATTGACTTGAGATCTTGCTACCATCAGGTGAAGATTAGGGCATCGGATATCCCTAAGATAACTTTTTGGACTTGTTATGATCAGTACGAATTCTTGGTATTGTTATTTTGCCTTACTAATGCTCCAACAACCTTCATGGATTTGATGAACTGAGTATTCAAGATTACTTGGATTCCTTCGTGATTGTCTTCATTAATGTTATTTTCGTTTACTCTCGAAGTAGAGAGGATCATGAGCAGCACCTACGGATCATACTACAGACCTTGAAGAATCGTTAGTTATCTGCCAAGTTATTGAAATACGAGTTTTGGCTAGACACAGTTTTCTTTCTAGGTAATGTTGTGTCTTTCAAGGGTATCAAGGTGGATCCTAATAAGATTGAGGCAGTTCAAAACTGGCCTAGACCTACTTCAGCTACAGAGATTCAGAGCTTCTTAGGTTTGGCTGGTTATTATCGTTGGTTTGTGGAGGGTTTTTCATCTATCTCAGCCCCACAAACCAAGTTGACCCAGAAGGGTGTTCTTTTTAGATGCTACGAAGAGTGTGAGGCAAGATTTCAGAAACTCAAGACTGCCTTGACTACAGCCCAGTGTTGGTTTTGCCTACAGGTTTGAGATCTTACACTATGAATTGTGATGCATAGCGTATCAGACTTGGAGCAGTATTGATGCAGGACGGTAGGGTGATTGCCTACATGTCTTATTAGTTAAAGGAGCGTGAGAAGAATTACCATGTGCATGATTTGTAGTTGGCATCCATTGTTCACGCGCTTAAGATTTGGAGGTCTATGTGGCATCCCATGTGAGGTTTATACCGGCCATCAGAGTCTCCAGCACTTGTTCAAGCAGAAAGACCTTAATTTGCGGCAGAGGAGATGGTTAGAGTTACTAAAAGACTATGATATCACCATACTATATCATGGGGGGAAGGATAATATAGTGGCCGATGCATTGAGTTATAAGGCAGAAAACATGGACAGTTTGGCATTGTTACCAGCAGTGGAGAGGCCATTAGCCATGGATGTTCAGGCTTTGGCCACCAAGTTCTGAGGTTGGATGTTTTGGAGCCTACTAGGATTCTCGCTTGTGTTGTGGCACAATCATCATTGTTGGAGCGTATCAAGGCTCGCCAGTTTGATGATCCTCACATGTTTCTATTGAAAGACATGGTGCAGCAGGTGGTGCCAAGGAGGTTGTGATTGGAGATTATAGTTTTATGTGGCTTCAAGGCCAAATTTGTGTTCTGAATGATGATGGGTTGAGAGAGTTTATCTTCAAGGAGGCTCACAATTCACGGTATTCCATTCGCCCAGGTGTCACGAAGATGTACCGTGACTTGAAGCAGCACTATTGGTGGCAAAATATGAAGAAAGATATTATTGGTTAAATCTCTCGGTGTTTGAATTGTCAACAGGTGAAGTATGAGCATCAGAATCAGGGTGGGTTGACTCAGAGATTGGAGATACCAGAGTGGAAATGGGCACTATGGATTTATGGTGGAATTACCATGAACCTTGAGGAAATATGACATTGTTTGAGTTATTGTGCACCGATTGACTAAGTCTAGTACTTCATTCCGATGACGATATCCTATTCTTCAGAGCGGTTGGCTCAAATTTACATCCGGATGATTATCCGCCTATGTGGTGTGCCCAAATCCATCATTTCAGACCGACGCACGTAGTTTACATCATATTTTTAGAGAGTCGTACAGTATGAGTTGGGCACGCGGGTTGAGTTGAGTATCGCATTTCATCCTCAGATGGACAGACAGTCCGAGCATACTATTCATAGTTCATAGGACATGTTACGAGCATGCTTTATGCTTTTTGGGGGTCAGTGCCACCAGTTTTTACATCTAGCAGAGTTCACCTACAACAATAACTATTAGTCGAGTATCTAGATGGCTCCATACGAGGCCGTGTTTAGGAGGGGATGTCATTTTCCAATTGGTTAGTTTGAGCACGGTGAGGATAGATTGTTGGGGACCGATTTGGTTCGTGATGCTTTTGAAAAAGGTTAAGCTGATTCAGGAGCGACTTTGTACAACTCAGTCCAGGCAAAAGAGTTATGTTGACCGAAGGTTCGAGATGTGGCTTACATGGAAGGTGAGAAGGTTCTTCTCCGAGTGTCGCCTATGAAGGAAGTGATGCGGTTCGGGAAGAAGGGCATGTTGAGGTTGAGGTTTATTGGTCCTTTTGAGATTTTGGAGAGAGTTGGGGAGGTTGCTTATAGACTTGAATTGCCTCCTAGCCTAGTAGGGGTATATCCGATATTTTATGTTTCCATGCTTTGGAAGTATCATGAGGATAAGTCACATGTTTTGGACTTCAGCACGGTGCAATTTGATGAGAATTTGACCTTTGAGGAAGAGCCGGTGGCTATTCTAGACCGGTAGGTTCGGGAGTTGAGATCTAAGACTTTTTCTTCTGTGAAAGTGCATTGGAGAGGTCAGCCGGTTGAGGAGGCTACGTGGGAGTCCGTTTCCAATACGAGGAGTAGATACTTGCTCATGTTTACTAGTCTAGGTACATTTCTATGTCTGTTTGAGGATGAATGTTCTTTAGAGGTGGAGATTGTGACGACTCGATAGGTCGTTTTGGGTACTAGCTCCCTTTTCTATGTTTCGAGACCTCCCATATCTTTATTTGATGAATTATGACTTGTGTACGTAGTCTGTGTCGTCTTTCAGAAATCTTATATATGAAATGTTAAAGCAAATATGATTTTTGGCTGTAAAGCTGACTTGAGTTGACCATGGTCAACATTTTTGGTAAACGACCTCGGATCGGTATTTTGATGATTTTGGTAGGTTCGTATGTTGTTTTTGGACTTGTACACATGTTTGGATGAGGTCCCTAGTGACCCGAGGGCATTTCGACGCATTATGTGAAAAATTGGAAAATTGAGTTTCAAACTCGATAATCTTGAGTTTTGATGATTGATTCTTGATATTTGATGTTATAAACTTGTATGAATGTTCGAATTGGAGCCCGAAGGGCTCGGGTGAGTTTCGGATGGGTTGTGCAAGGTTTTGGATAGCTGATGCCTCAGTTGGTTTTTCTTGCATGCAGTTCTTGCAATTGCGAAGTACCTGCTCGCAAATGCGAGCCTCGCTTTTGCGAGTGATTGCTCGCATTTGCAAAATTGGACTGGCGACTGAAGACTTCACTTTTGCGAACGGAGAATCACATTTGCAGACTTGGGGGAGTTTTCATTTGCGATCTTGGAGTCGAATTTACGACAACTGAACAACGACAGGAAGCTTAGTAAATGCGAAGCTTTTGCCGCATTTGGGATGAAGGGGTTCTTCGCAAATGCGATGGAATAGTTGCATTTGTGAAATACGGGGCACTGTGGCACTTGTCGCTTTTGCCATCAGTTTTTCACATTTGCGAACAAGAGTTCGCAATTGTGACATCTGCAGCGTGTAAAGGTTGGGAGTTTGGGACTTAGCTCATTTTACACCATTTTTCAACCCTAAACTCCATATATGCGATTTTGAAGAGGCATTTCTGTCCAAATTCATTGACATGCAACTTTAACTTGTTATCAATCAATTTTAATTACTTTTCTATGAATTTTATCATCAAATTTATGTATTCAAGGTAGAAATTAGGGGTTTTGGATAAAATTTAGGAATTTTGTAAAATTAAGATTTAGACTTGAATTAAGGTCGAATTTCGAAATAAATTACATATCCGTACTCCGGGGTGAATGGATAATCGTAATATGGTCCTAATCTCGAATTTTGACCACATGGGCTCGAGTTGACTTTTGTTGACATTTTCTATTTAGCAAAAGATTGAACCTTTTTTTTTATTCGTGGGTAGTTATTAAAACTTGTTTTGAATTGTTTGAACGATATTTGGCTAGATTCGATTGGTTTGGAGGTTTGTTCTAAAGAAAACATTGTGGTTAATTGTTAATTTTATTTTGAAAAGAGGTAAGTGTCTTGGTTAACCTTTATTTGAGGGAAATAAGGCAGAATCGAGTCTATTTGCTACGTAAATTACGTGTTGGGGGCGACATATATGCAAGGTGATGAGTGTATATGCGTGGTCCTTGGGATAACCATGCGGGTGGAATTTGCCATACTTATACCATGTTATTTGGTGTATTATACCTTCCATTCCTTAGATAGATTGTTAATTCTTTGATTACTCGCCTTCAAGTTACTTCTTATGTTGAGATTATTGTGATATTGAGAGTTAAGATCGTGGTAATTGTTGATTGGTTGTTGGTACTAATTGTCGAAAGATTCCCATATGATGAGTTGTGTTCAAATACTATTGTCGAAGTTGATTTGCTTCCCTCCTTGCTTGGTATTGTGTTGTTGTGATGGCTTGGTGAGGAAGTGTGGAAAGCACGAAGGGTGTTGTCGTATCTTATATACATATTGATATCATTGCTTGAGTGATGGCGAGGATAAAGCACGAAAAGTGATGTCGTGCACATGCTTTATTGTTATTATTATCATGTGAGGATGAGGGTAAAAGTATGAAGTGTGATGCCACGCACTTGCTTCATATTATTTTGCTTGTGAGGCTTAGAGTAAAAGCATGAAGGGTGATGCGGTGCACTTGCTTTTATATTATATGGTGAGGATGAGAGTAAACGAACGAAGGGTGATGCCGTGCATGTTTGTTGATTTTATTGTTTTTACTTGATATCTGGATTGTGAACTTGGGTTTGTGGTTTCGTTGAATACTTGTGAAAGAGGTTTACTCTGTGATACTTGGCTTTATGTTTCCGAATGCTGTCCCTTTTATATGTCTCTATCCTGTTGTTACGTTTGATACTTTATTTGTTATTCCACTACTTTTGATATATAATTGCACAAGTTTATAGACTGTGTCTTGTCTTAGCCTCGTCACTACCTCATCGGGGTTAGACTCGACACCTGCTGAGTACATTGGGCCGGTTTTACTCATACTACACTTCTGTACTTCTTTTACAGATTCTGACATTGGTACGAGCGGAGTCCGGAAAGGTACTTAGCAGATACCATGTGGTGATTCAAGGTAAAGTTGCATTCCATTCGCAGGCCTTAGAGTCATTTTCCTATTTTTATTGTATTGTTTCCATTTTAATTCGGACAATGTTGTATTTCTTTCATAACATTGTATTTCGTTTGATCTAGAAGCTTATGTACTTGTGACTCCACGTCTTGGGGTATTCTCGTTAGATGTTGGTTTTAGACTTATTCTGCTTATACAAGAAATTGCCTTTCCGTTATGTTATTTTTCTATTGTCAGTCTCTTATAGTGGTTCTTCCTATTTATTTGTTGTGTGTTGGCTTGCCTAACAAGCATTATTAGGCGTCATCACGATCCCGATTGATTGAGATTTTGGATCGTGATAAGTATTAAATTTTTCATGTTAAAAGGCTTGGTGTCTTTGTTAGTCTATTTTTATTGTTATCTAATGTGGATATTATTTTTGTGGAATAGTAGTTCCCAACAAATTTTACTTATGTTGTGATTTCAAAAGCTCCATCAAAGAGTTAGAGACTCGAAAAAGTTGGGCCATTGAAGGAGGAAATGCTCTCCATTTCTAAGCCACAACAAAAATAAATAGAGGTTGTACCGTCTGAGAATAGCTTTGATTTACCTAGCGAGTCTGAAGATTGTAGCAACAATACTAAAATTTATTGTGAAAACACAAGAGGGGTAAATTGTGGTATTTTAAAATTATTAGTTGACTTAAAATGATCTAGTTGACCTAAAATAATTCAGTTGGACGGACTTCAGTGTATGTACCGAAAATATTAGTATTTTTTATTGGAACAAGTAAAAAACGTTATAAAATTTGAAGTGTAGAAAGTAAACTTGAGATATGATATCTTTATATTGCTTTCATAAACATACATCCCCTTGGGTTTCATTTTGAGCTCCTTTTGATCTTGAATTTGGTACAATTTTGTTGGTTTTCACACTATTGTATAGGGTAAAATATGTTCATATTAAATGATAATGTGAGAAAGCAACACGTGGAGCCGAAGACAGAAGACAGTCAGAACCGAAGGCAATGATCTCGTTTATTATTGGAGAGAATGATATTCATAAAAACGAAATAAATGCCTGCCACCCGGTAGCATTCAATGAAGAATATTCTATAACATTAAGCACATGGTTCGTTACAGAAATATGGCATTCACTGCCTACCGTTACACATTCTTCAATATCCCTCATAATTGTCATTTATGAGGGCCTTGATCCTTGGACCTTGTTGCCTAGGTGCAATTATAAATTGTGGGCTCTACCATCATTGTAAAGGACACGAACTTTCTGATAAGCATACCCTATCTTCTATCAAAAGCTCAATAACATTTTTACTTTCTTGCTTATTTACATTGTTCTTACTGCCCCCGGAAGCTCTACTCCCGGGATCAAGATCTCTATTGTCTTATCTCGATTTCAACGCTATATCTTACATTTTTGTCTAAAGTTTTTATCATTTTAGGATCAAATCGATTCACTTGTCTATAAATCTTGTATAAATCGAATTGTACCGTTTTACGAGTAAACAATTTGGCGCCCACCGTGGGGCTTAGACAGTTGTGTTATTGAATTGATCCTTACATCTATTACTAACTTGTTTGATTCTTTGTTCCTAGAAAAAATCTTTAAAAATTACAGATAACGATGTCGACATCGCACACAACGTTGAGGCCCAAGGAAATCAGCCTCAACACGAAGATTCAATCAACGATACCCACAACGAGGGGATGAGGACACATCGGTTGATGGCGAGAAATATCCACGACATGTTCGAGAGGCAACTCCTGATGATGCTGAAGACGAGCATGTCGTTGAAACTGTAAGGATCCTGAGGGAGCGACAAAGGCCATTATGGGCCCATCTCTCGCGGCGTGATCAGGTCATGACTAAATTAAGGCAGGCATTGTCGGGTGATTCCAACAACACGAATGGATGAGGTCGAGTTCCTCCAGGTGCTCCCGCAAATATAGCAATGCATAGGGTCAATAATAACACCCCGAGGGGCAAAGTTGGCTTTGACAAGGCCGGGGGGAACGATAGCAGATCTGGTAACAACAATGAGAATGATACCTCTAAAACCGAACTCATGTGGTTCATGAGGTAAATAAATGCCCGAATGGATCAAATACTGGGTGCACCACCTATATTGAAAGGACCAGATTCAAAGAAGTACACCCAACTGCCGTTCAAACCGATCGCGGTACCATAGTTGATCTCGAAGCGATTCAAAATGCCAGACGTGCCAAAGTATGATGGGACTTCACATCCTCATGAGGATATCACCACCTATACAACGACGGTGAAGGGAAACGATTTGGCTCCGCAAGAGATTGAGTTAGTCTTATTGAAGAAATTCGGGTAGACCCTCACGAATGGGACCCTGACATGGTATTCACTCTTGCACGAGTATTCCATAGATTCTTTCGAGATGCTCACGGATTCTTTTATTAAGGCACATGCCGGGGCCAGAAAGGTACAAGCTTGAAAAGCCGACATATTCAGAATTGCATAAGGAGAGTCTGAATTGTTGCGGGAGTTCGTGAGCCGATTCTAGAAAACAATAATGCTGCTCCTAGTCGTGCCAGACGAATGGGCAGTAGAAGTATTTACTAGAGGGTTGAATCTGAGAAGTTCTGATGTTTCCCGAAAATTGAATGAAAGTCTGCTCGAGTTCCAGGAAACAACATGTGCAGATATTCACAACCGGTACGTGTCAAAGATAAGAATTAAAGATGATCAACTCGGCTTTTCGGCGTCAACCAAAGGTCGGGACCGAGAAAAGAGTAAGGAGAAATTGAAGGATGATTTCAACAGAGATCGATAGTCTTCAAGGGGTCGGTTTTTACACTATGAGTTGGCCGAAGGACGCGACAGAGGTTTTTGGTCGGCAGATAGATTTGCTATCAATAGGAGAACTGATCGCGGCCGAAATAATAGGTCATTATAGGACAAGGAGACAATGGGTTCTCGAGCTTCTTCCTACCCCAGGCTTTCCGAATACAACTTTAACGTTAGCGTAGTGGCGCTGGTGTCGACTATGATGAATATTAAAGAGGCATGGTTCCCGAAGCCAATGATATTCGATCCCAGCCAAAGGGAACGAGATTATTGTGTGACATTTTCGTCGACAAAAAAAATGAAGGTGTCAGTAACCCACAGTAAGAGACTCCAGGAAGTCACTGAGGACGACATTACTTTCATGGAGCAAGTAGCATATAGATTGTTTGCCGCACAACGATGCATTGGTAATCTCTTTAAATGTCTTATATTTTTAAATTAAACGTGTTTTGGTGGACCAGGAAGTTCGGCCAATATCATCCAGCGGAGAATGTTGGAGCAAGCCAAACTCACCGGAAGTATCATTCCAACAACAAAACTCCTTGCCGAGTTCAACCTAGTAAGAGTGACAACCTGAGGAGAGATCCTGCTGCCCACAAATGTCGAAGGGGTTTTGCCGGCCATATGGGTTACAATAGTATCTTGGGGAGACCATGGTTACACGAGATGAAGGTTGTGCCCTCAACATATCATACGTTGCTGAAATTCCCAACTCCTGAGGGAATTAAACAAATAAGAGGTGACCAACTGGCAGAAAGGGAGACGAATGCAATCTCAATTTCTAGTAGCAAAGGGAAGGAGCATGCGGCATAGAAATTACAGGAACTGGCGCCTTCTCCCGAGCCGAGCAAAGTTAACAAGGGTGAAGAGTCGTCGGAATCCTATCAGGTACCAAGATATTTCCAGGTACCAGAAGAGACGGCCGCAACAAAATCTACGTCGTAAGAACTTGAACAAGTCGCATTGTTCAAAAAGTTCCTGGAGAGAAAGTTCCACTTGGGGACAGGACTACACCCCGAGATCAGGTATGGATTTATCGAATTTCTTAAATTTAATGTCGATTGTTTTGCGTGGTCACATGCGGATATGACAGGTATCCCGCTAGAAGTGGCCATGAACAAACTGAGTCTGGATCCCATCATCCCTTCGATACGACAGAAAAATGCCCTATTGGCAAAGTCAGAAACACATTTGTCAAAGAAGAGGTATCTCGCTTGCTTGATATCTGTTCAATCCGAGAGGTAAAGTATCCTGACTGGCTAGCTAATGTAGTAGTAGTTCCAAAGAAGAATAATAAATTTTGCATGTGTGTAGACTACAAGGATTTGAATAAGTCGTGCCCAAAAGACTCGTTCCAATATCCAAAGATTGATCAAATGATTGATGCGATGACTGGGCACGAGTTAATGAGTTTCCTTAATGCTTACTCTAGGTACAACCAAATCAAGATGAACCCATAGGATCAGGAACAAAACTTCATTCATAACAAATTTTGGCACATATTGTTATAATGTGATGCCTTTCGGTCTAAAGAACGCCGGAGCCACTTATCAACGACTCATGAACAAAATATTTGAGAAACAAATAGGGAACACTATGGAAGTTTACATAGATGATATGATGGTTAGGTATTTGAACGCATGTGATCATATTAAACACCGGCAAAAGACCTTTGACATCTTAAGGAAGCATAACATGAAGCTTAACCCCGAGAAGTGTGCATTCGGGGTCAGCTCCGGTATGTTTGTGGGATTCCTTGTGTCACAAATNGAAGTTAACAAGGGTGAAGAGTCGTCGGAATCCTATCAGGTACCAAGATATTTCCAGGTACCAGAAGAGACGGACGCAACAAAATCTACGTCGTAAGAACTTGAACAAGTCGCATTGTTCAAAAAGTTCCTGGAGAGANGCAAGCCAAACTCACCGGAAGTATCATTCCAACAACAAAACTCCTTGCCGAGTTCAACCTAGTAAGAGTGACAACCTGAGGAGAGATCCTGCTGCCCACAAATGTCGAAGGGGTTTTGCCGGCCATATGGGTTACAATAGTATCTTGGGGAGACCATGGTTACACGAGATGAAGGTTGTGCCCTCAACATATCATACGTTGCTGAAATTCCCAACTCCTGAGGGAATTAAACAAATAAGAGGTGACCAACTGGCAGAAAGGGAGACGAATGCAATCTCAATTTCTAGTAGCAAAGGGAAGGAGCATGCGGCATAGAAATTACAGGAACTGGCGCCTTCTCCCGAGCCGAGCAAAGTTAACAAGGGTGAAGAGTCGTCGGAATCCTATCAGGTACCAAGATATTTCCAGGTACCAGAAGAGACGGCCGCAACAAAATCTACGTCGTAAGAACTTGAACAAGTCGCATTGTTCAAAAAGTTCCTGGAGAGAAAGTTCCACTTGGGGACAGGACTACACCCCGAGATCAGGTATGGATTTATCGAATTTCTTAAATTTAATGTCGATTGTTTTGCGTGGTCACATGCGGATATGACAGGTATCCCGCTAGAAGTGGCCATGAACAAACTGAGTCTGGATCCCATCATCCCTTCGATACGACAGAAAAATGCCCTATTGGCAAAGTCAGAAACACATTTGTCAAAGAAGAGGTATCTCGCTTGCTTGATATCTGTTCAATCCGAGAGGTAAAGTATCCTGACTGGCTAGCTAATGTAGTAGTAGTTCCAAAGAAGAATAATAAATTTTGCATGTGTGTAGACTACAAGGATTTGAATAAGTCGTGCCCAAAAGACTCGTTCCAATATCCAAAGATTGATCAAATGATTGATGCGATGACTGGGCACGAGTTAATGAGTTTCCTTAATGCTTACTCTAGGTACAACCAAATCAAGATGAACCCATAGGATCAGGAAAAAAACTTCATTCATAACAAATTTTGGCACATATTGTTATAATGTGATGCCTTTCGGTCTAAAGAACGCCGGAGCCACTTATCAACGACTCATGAACAAAATATTTGAGAAACAAATAGGGAACACTATGGAAGTTTACATAGATGATATGATGGTTAGGTATTTGAACGCATGTGATCATATTAAACACCGGCAAAAGACCTTTGACATCTTAAGGAAGCATAACATGAAGCTTAACCCCGAGAAGTGTGCATTCGGGGTCAGCTCCGGTATGTTTGTGGGATTCCTTGTGTCACAAATAGGGATCGAGGTTAATCACGACAAAATCAAAGCCATCGAATACATCCCGGACCAGCTATCAGGCGTGAAAGAGTTTCAAAGGCTCACAGGGAGACTGACCGCTTTGAGCAGATTCATTTCCTAGTCCTCAGAAAAATGCCATTATTTCTTTGCACTCCTCAAAAAGAAAAATAACTTTGAGTGGACTCCGGAATGTCAACAGGCTCTGAAGTATTTAAAAATGTATTTGTCAAGTCCTCCACTATTGTCAAAACCAGAGGAAGGCGAACAACTGCTGATCTACTTAGTAGTCTTGGAGGTAGCGGTAAGTACCGTTTTAATCTGTGAGGACGAAGGTACGCAATCTCCTATTTATTATGTTAGTAAAATCTTAACTGGAGCAGAAACATGCTACCCACATTTGGAAAAATTGGCCTTAGCTCTCATAGTCATCGCTCGAAATCTTAGGCTTTATTTACAATATCATCTGATAGCCGTGGTGACCACTTTTACCCTACCGAATATTCTTCATAAACCTGAACTTTCAGGTAGGATGGCCAAGTGAGCCATTGAAATTAGTGAATTTGACATAGAATATAAGCCTAGTACTGCGATTAAGTCACAACTTTTAGCCGACTTTGTGGCCGATTTCAGTCTACAACTGTTGCCTTTGGCTACCAAAGAAGTAGTGATGATGTCAAAATCAAGATCAGGAGTTTGGACCTTGTTCAAGGACTGAGCTTCCAATGTGAAGGGGTCCGGGCTCGGCATAGTGCTAACCACACCCTCGGGAGAAACCTGAGGCAGGCCATAAGAACCGTTCCTCTGACTAACAATGAAGCAGAGTATGCAGCTTTGATTGCAGGACTCGAGCTGGACCAGGGACTGGACTCCGAGGTCATAGAAATAAAATGTAATTCCAAATTGGTAATAAATAAGGTCTACGAGATCTTCGAAGCCTAAGAGGAACACATGCAACAGTATGTAGTGAAAGTTCAGGATCTGCTAGCTCGGTTGAAGGAATGGTCAATTATGCATATCCCAAGGGAAGAGAATGCGGAAGCGGACACACTAGCCAATCTAGGTTCATCCACGGAAATAAAGTGATCAGACTCTAGCATGACCGTACAACTTATGCATTCGGTATTGGACGCAAATAGCTATTACGAGATAAACACGACCAATTTGGTGTGGGACTAGAGAAATGCGAATATTGACTACCTCGAGCATGGAAAATTGCCTGATAATCCTAAGGCATCTCGGGCGCTGCACACTAAAGCAGCTCGATATAGCTTCAAGGGAGGCCAATTGTACAGAAGACCTTTCCAAGGCCCGTTGGCCCGATGTTTGGGAGCTTTCGAAGCTAACTATATTATGCGATAAGTTCACGAAGGTGTATGCGGAAATCACTCAGGTGCGAATTCCTTAGTGTTAAAATTAATTAGGGAATGATACTACTGGCCCTGGATGGAACAAGACGCCAAGGCTTATGTTCAAACATGTGATAAATGTCAATGCTACGCACCGTTGGTACATCAACCGACAGAGCCACTGCACTCAGTTTTGTCACCATGGCCATTCTTAAAGTGGGGGATGGATATCGTTGGACCACTACCACCGGCTCCCGGTAAGGTAAGGTTTCTTTTGATTTTAACTGACTATTTTTCTAAGTGGGTTGAAGTAGGTCCTTCTCAGAAGATCGACGAACGTAAAGTGGTAGATTTCTTGTGGGAGAATATAATTTGCATATTTGGGATACCAAAAGAGATAACCTGTGACATCGGGCCACAATTTATAGGTGCTAAGGTCAAAAAGTTCCTTGAAGTCTTAAAATCAAAAGGATCATATCATCACCCTATCATCCGAGTACAAATAGTCAAGTAGAATCAACGAACAAGGTGATTATTCTGAATCTCAAAAAGAGATTATAAATGGCCAAAGGCAAATGGCCCGAAGAGCTCCCAGGAGTACTATGGGCATACCGTACAACGGTCAAATCAAGCACGGTGAAACTCTTTTCTTTCTTGTGTACGGAGCGGAAGCCTTAATCCCGGTAAAAGTAGGAGAACCTACCCTAAGATATTTTCGAGCAGACAAAGAAGCAAACAATGAAGCAATGTTGGTCCAATTGGAGCTGCTCGACGAACGTAGGGACTTGGCACATACAGGGATGGCGGCCCAAAAGCGGAGAACAGAAAAATATAACAATCGAAGAGCCAACCTCCAGTATGTCACAGTAGGAGACTTGGTTTTAAGGAAAGTAACTCAGAACACCTGGGAGCTCAACGCAGGGAAGTTGTGGCCAATGTGGGAAGGCCCCTACCGGGTTTCAGCTGTCACTGGAAAATGGTCATACGAATTGGAAATTCAAGACGGAGTAAAGTTGCCGAGCAACTGGAACGTGGCACACCTCAAAGAATATTATTGCTAATGAGCCTTGCCTACACCGAACGTATATGCTGCACTCTTTTTCCCTTCATCTAGTTTTTGTCCCAATTGAGTTTTTTTGGCAAGGTCTTTAACGAGGTAGCAACGAAAAGCATAGTACTAAGGAAGCTTCGTCCGCAAAAATAAGACCTTAAAACGACAAGGCACGCAGATGATGGATCACTATGGAGCGGTTAGATAATCTTTGGCTTGGTAGCAAAAGTTCCTACCGGGAAGTAAAATTAGCTATCGGATAAGGGTTACCCGACCGTTCATGGGTGCACGCCACTGGGGTTTGTTAGATAGTCTTTGGATTGATAACATAATTCCTAAGGGGAAGTGAAGCTTGTTACCGAACTAAAGATTATCTAACCATCAACTGGTAGAATTTCAAAAGGATCAAGTTTACCAGTGTTCAAATTTGCATTCTTCGCATTCGAACACTGGGGGGAAAGATATGAGGATACAACAACAATGACTGCTACACCGACCGAAATACGAAACTCGGAAAAAAAGTTGTATCACCGGGACCAGAGACAACACGACCAACACCGTAGAAATAAGTTGTACAAGTTAGCCTTAAGTAATGGAAATTTCTTTTTAGCACAACGAATGCTTATATACTTTTAAAAATGAAAGGAATAAAGTAAAGTCCGTTTATTTCTATCTTGTTTCTTGTCGGAACGATGAATTAATTTTATCATTTGAAAGTTAAACAAGTACCTCAAATCCTAGTGCCGTAATGAAAGGATACATCCTCTTCAAGAGCACCGTAAACATAAGAGGGCCCTCTCTTATGAAACCCTCACATTAAAGGGTTGATTTCGGAAGAACTTATGCCCGGAATCCGAATGCTCTCGGGGAAAAATACACCCGAAGCCTTGCACAATTCGACATAAAGAGTAAAACTTATGCAAATACTTAAATGAAAAGGACGCAAGGAGTAAGACTTGCACATATACTTAAACGAAAAGAGAAAAACTTACAGAGTACTTAAACGGAAAAGTACTTCTATTCACAGCAAACGTGCCAAGTAACACAAATAAAAAAGTATGAAAAAGAAAAGAAAGCAAAAACTAAGCTACTGCATCTCCGGAACACGGAGGAAGAGAAGCATCTGCACCACCATAAGAAGTGGGTGGATCCGCCGCTGGCTCAATATCTTGGCCTTCACCATTTTAGCCTTTAGCATCATCACCTTCCACTTCTTTTTCAGTTCCCGAGAACTCAGAATCGGAACCAGAAGAGTCGGTAGCATCAAGGCTGGCCGAAAGACCGATTTTGGCAGTTGACTCCAGCTCACGGGCCTAAGCGATTTTGCCATCAAAGTCAATGACACACGCTTTGGCCTCTTCCAAGGTTTTTCTAATCATGCTAATCATAGCATATGTTTTTTCGACAACGAGGGAAGCCGCTCGGCGCTGGAGTTCTTCTTTAAAGTCGGTGAACCTCGGCAGAAAGCTTATCCTGCGCAGATTTGGGGGCCCAGAGGCTGACATCAAGGTCGCGGAGAGTGGAGCTGAAAACTCTATTGTGCTCAATGGTCCTCTTATGCTTCTCCTACAACTGGGCATACTTCACCTCGGTAGCAGTAACTTCTTCAGTCTTGGAGTTTAAGGTTGTCTCCAAATTATTCAATCATTCAGCGGAGGCAGCCTCGCGATTGGATGAAGTAAGAATGGTATTTGGATTTCAACCCTTTTGGCCCTAGTTTCATCAAATTGTACCCTTAACGAGGCAAACTCATGGCTAAAGATCACTACTTCTCATTCGCTTTGCTGCAACCGAGCCCCCAACTAAATGGTCTCAGCAGCTTGTGCTTCCAGTTCTGAGAGGCGAGCAGTAGACTGATCTCGCTCATTCAAAAGTTGATACCGCACGGAGGTAAGTTCTTCCTTATCACGAATCAGCCTTTGAAGGCCCTCGGAAGCAAGGAAGTTGGCCTGAAAAACAAAAATGCAAATTCAAAACCTTGCCATAACAAAGATAGAAGAAACAACAGAGGAACAAAGACTATACCTCCGCTGTATTGTGCATGGCATTGTTCAGCAAACACTCTCCTGAAAAAGTTTGTATTTTATCCCTATCTTTTTCTGAAGCTAAAGGCTTCGGATAGTTAGAAAATTCCACCGGTCGGAACAACAGATGGCATCCGGTAGATACCGAGAGGGTGACACTCCTCTTCCTTTGGGGATCTTCGGAGGGGGCGACATAATTTTGCCCCAAACTCCTATAAAGTAGGGATTGGGGAAGAGGTCCATCCTCCTTCTCGGGCATCTATGGTCGGTAAAGATGATGCTGTAGTTGCTGGTGGCGAAGGCAGAGTTGGTGAAGAAGGAGATGAAACTGATGGCGTTGTAGGTTGAGAAGCAACTACAACAATTCCAGTGCTAGTTGTTGGTTGCTCATCAACCGAGGATGGGAGAGTGTCATGCCCCAAACTCGAGGAGCGCGACTGGCGCTCAACCGAGTGAACCCGACCGAGCAAGCCTGTTAGATTTCATTCTACCCAAACTCATCCACGAACGGAGATAATACATATTTTCATTAATTAGACAAAGATGTATTCATGTATACAATACCAATTCATTACCAATAGTTTCATCATTTTTAAATTCTCAAATGGACAAATAATACAACCACAACATAACATATTTTGACTTTCCCAACACCAATACACAACCCACACTATGTCTACAGAGCCTCTATAGATAAAGAAGAGTACAATGATAATGCCGGCAATAGGGCCCCGACTATACCTCAAACAGAATACACATAGTACAAAAGATTCATGACCCCGGGATGAAGTGGGGCTCACCAAGTTAGCTGGGAAGAAGGTGTACTTCTATCACTGATCTATATCTCCTGCTGTGGAACCACCTGCATCCGTTTAAAGATGTAGCGCCCCCGGCAAAAGGGACGTTAGTACCGTCGAATAGTACTAGTATGAAAACCAAACACCCTCTCAATAGAAAAAATAATACAAACAAGAATATCATAATATCAGTGAAAGCCTTAATCAACATCAAACCTCAATTTAGGATCAAGACAGTGTTCAAATTAATTTCCATATCTCACATTGGGAGATTTTTAGTATTGATATTACATTGTTCACAATACCATTATTCACAATACCAATACCACCGTTCTCTCAACACGGAGTCCGATCACGACCCGATCGGCTAGGCTATCTCATTAGAGACATTAACCACCATTACCCTCAATGTCAATACCACCGTCTTTAACACGGAGTCCGATCACGACCCGATTGGCTAGGCTATCCATTAGGGACATCAACCACAATCACCATTTCAATTACAATTTCCATCAAAATCACCACCATGTGTGTGGCATGGTGTACGATCATGACCCGACCGGCTAGGTTATCTTATTCGAGACATCAACCTTTTTATATTATC
Organism: Nicotiana otophora; assembly: GCA_000715115.1. NCBI lineage: Eukaryota > Viridiplantae > Streptophyta > Magnoliopsida > Solanales > Solanaceae > Nicotiana > Nicotiana otophora. The sequence continues at coordinate 26,642 of AWOL01S0064028.1, forward strand.
AATCATTGCATTTCATATTACTTTCACATCTTTTCATTTCATTGGCACTAATGGCCATAATTATAAGATCATTCTTGGCACGTTGTCCATATTTAGTATTTCCTGCTCACCTTTTCACTTTCTAACATCAACATCATCAACAACAATCAACAACAATTCAAACCAGGGCATGTAGTACACATGTGAGCAATTAAGAGTCTAAGGGACATAGAGATTCTTCACAAAATTTGGCATAATAGCCTTTGTTTGAATTTAACTTGAAGTCGAACATTTCTAATGCACAACCATATTTTTAACACATCCTCAATTGATAACACAACATAAATAAAGAATTTGGAATACTTGTTGAACATATATCTTTCAATCAATCTTACTTAGACTAGCCAATTTTATAATGATCCACTCGGGACTTACATAATTCACATGAATATCGTGGGATCCAATTCTAAGAGAAGAGTTTAGCTAACATACCTCATTTGAGCTTCCTTACACTCTAAATGTTCCAGAATTCTTAGCAACTTCAATCTATTGTATAAGTATAACAAATTGAATCAAAATTAGGAAGATGATTATGGTTCTAGCTCATTTGAGCATTTTATCAAATACTAGGTGTGCATTAAGGTTTCAAGGTCCTTTTATCGAGGATTTCATCATCCCACAACCCAATCTTTACCATTGTTTGCTCAACAATCATCCTACACCCTTTGATAACACATGCATGTAAAATAAACAACTCTCATGCCCAAATATTATCTTGTTAATTACCCATTTCTAGACAAAATTTGAAATTGAGGGTTAGGGTGTAGAATCTTACCTCTAGGATGAAGACCTAGTGAGTTTCCCTTCTTAATCTTCCAAAACTTGAGCAAGAATTGAACAATTATTGAAGAACACCTTCTCACTCTAGGGCACTCTCTCTCACTCTAAAATGTCAGATTATAGCTAAAAATGGCCCAAAGAGTGTATTTAACGAAATAGGGTCGGGTTTTAAAAACCCAAAAATGGAGCTCCGGAACAAATTCCGCGATCGCATAATCAATATGCGGACCTCATATCGGTAGCATAATTGCTGACCAAAACGACCAAAAATTTGCCTGCGTTTGCGGTCACTATGCAGTCCGCATAATTGTTCTACGGTCGCATAATGGACCGCAGAATAGTTATGCAGTCGCATAGTCAACCGCATAATTACATCCAAGCTGACCCTCTTCTGCCTCACTTCTTCGGCCATTATGCAGCCTGCAGAGTGATTCTGCGGTCACATAATGGACAACAGAAATGCGTTTTTCTGCCAAAGAGTTTCCTTTACTTTCCGGTGCATTGTTCAACCCAAAGAGTCCGAGCCACAGCGAGCTTGCTAGAATACTCAACACGTAAAACTAATTTGGCACCACGAAACATTATTTTCTTTTGCAAAATTTTATAGGACCTTACAGAGAGACCCAGTACCCAACCTCATGCTACCGGGAACAACGATTGGGACTTAAAAGCGAGAATTAGCATCTTCCACTACATTATACTCCCCCCGAGTGACGAGGCGTCAACCTCAATTGGTGTAACTAGCTCAACAAATTGAGCATTCTGTTGAGATGATGAAGGTCGTCATCTTCTATGTAGAGAAGTTACTTCATCATTAGCTTCTTTATCATCGTCGATCACCATAGTTTCTGTGACTGGCTCTGGCATGACACTCATCATCACAACATCCGGGGATGGCTCGGGCGCCGCATTCTTTGCTTTTGTTATTTTTTTCCCCTTTCGCTGAGGAGCGTCATTTTTTTGTTGCTTGTTCTCTAGTCGGAGACTCCGAAAAGAAGTACTTGCACCAGAAGTAGGCCCGAACACACATGTTCGGCTGAAAGCCTCCTGCAGCAGCCTCACTGCATCAGCAGGATTAGCCAAAATGTCCTCCTCGAGGATGAACTGAGCCCTGGGGTATATCTGAATTCAACATGAGAGAAAGGTTAATTAACTTCCTTATGCGAAAGTTATAAACAAGATGAGTTTGACTTACCATGAGTTTTGGCCTTCCACCCATATTTAAGGGCCAGTTCTTTCCACATGCGGGTCTCAGGCGTAGTGACATCCAAACGTTTCTGGACCCACTGGTCCAAGCCTTCAACCCTAGGTGGTGCCAACCGAGTTGTTGAAATAAGTAAAAGAATGAGGGTCAGCAACAGCATGGGGTGGTCCTTAATATAAGAAAGAAAACATATAGTAAACTTGCGAGTACAGTTCCATAATTTTGGAAAAGATGGAGTCGAGGCCGGAATGATGTCTCTGGTGGCAATTGCAATGAACTGTTCCATACACCCACAATCATTATCATCACCCATGCTGGTCAGCAGAGCATGGTGGCCACGTTTTCTAAAATTAATCATTCCCTCGCGGAAAATCTTGGGGGAATAAAGGTTCATTAGTAGAGCTAGGGTTAGCTCCTCACCCATCTCCTGGCATAGACACCAAAGACAAGCAACTGTCCTCCACACAGAAGGACTCACTTGTGCCAGGCATACCTGGTAACTGATGTAGAACTCCACGATAATAGAGTCAAGTTCCCTGATCAAAGGTAATGGTCCCAAAGTGAAGGGATACGTATAAAAATACGAGAATCCCTTCTTGGGCACGATTATAAGTGCCGCTAGGTCAGGAGAGATGATATTTAAGTCATGGCACTGGAAATCTTCCTTCATATCGGGAATGCTGGAAGGACGGATAGAAGAAGGATACACACCAACATGCCACTTACGAGGATTAGCGGAAGGGTACTTCTCTTCGAAATCCTTAGTTATGACAATGCTCCTTGGAATGATGGTGCTCACCCTAGGAGGAGCAATATCATCATCTTTACCTTTGTTCTTTGAGGAACTAGGGTTTATGGAAAACGAAGCCATTTTTATCAGAAAGGAGGAAAAGTGTTTCTCTGAAAAAGAGGGTTAGAGAAAGTTGAATACAAATATGAGTTGTGAGAGTTTGAGAAAGTTTGGAAAATTATGAAGTGTAAATGAAGAAGTTTGATGCGAATAAGTAAAGTAATAGGCTGCCAAAAAGCATGGCCATAATTACATCGATATCCGGCAAAAGTTGTGCTGAATTGTGGGATGACGCGTGGTCGGGACATTAAATACAAAGAGACGTGTGTCTAATCAATCGTCAGAAACTTTTCAGAGGGGGTTAGAGAATTTCCCTCCAAAAGGGTGTCTCTACCAACCTTCCGATGACACAAAGTTATGCCACCGGAAAGCAGGGGGACTATCTGTATAGGGTAAAATATGTTCATATTAAATGATCATGTGAGAAAGCGACACATGGAGTCGAAGACAGAAGACAGTCAGAACCGATGGCAACGATCTAGTTAATTATCGGAGAGAATAATTTTCATAAATTTTTTCTTCCTTTTTAGATTACTTGAAGATTGATATAGGCATTATAATTGTTTTCTCCATGGTTCCTTGCATCTTGGTTCAACAGTTAATGAGTTGGTCCACTTTTTCTGTCAAAGCTCCAGAAATCCACCAGCCACCACCAATTTGGTTCACATGCCTCATCATGACAGTGTCATTTTCACTAACAACCGCACACAGTATATACGTGCGGCACACACCGCCACATATGAGCGGTATGTTGCACCCATATATACCACTTCTGAACCCACCTTTACTGCGCCTATCATGGTTAGAGTGCCATATGAGATAGACTAATACGCCGATATGGAAAGAGAAGCAAAATGCAAGAAGATAAGTCAGTGTCGGAATAACTGCGTGTATTAATGAAACATATGAAGAACCTTCATATTCTTATAGTTTGAGTGGAACAAGTGATCAAAACATAACATAACTTGTTTGACTTTTCTAGCATCCATGTACAACCCACATAGTGTCTACAGAGCCTCTAAAAGATACAAAAGAGTGTTATGATGGTGCCGGCAATAAGGCTCCGACTATACCTCAAAAGGTGATAATAATATAAACAAAAGATACAATACATGACCCTGGGATGAAGTGGGGTTCACCAAGTCTGCTGGGAAAAGGATGTACCATTATCGCTGATCAACACTGCCTGCTATAGAACCACCTGCATCCATTTAAAGATGCAGCGCCCCGGCCAAAGGGACGTTAGTTCTGTCGAATAGTACTAGTATGTAAAACTAAACACCATCTCCATAGAATGAATAATACTACAAGGGGGAATAGTCAAGAATTCAATAAGAGCTTCAAATAATACTAAAACATCAAGTTAAGGTTCACATAAGTTTTCAAGTCAATTTCCATGTTATTAGGTTAAGTGATCTTTAGTGCCGATATACCATATTCACAATACCACCAAATTCTTACACGAAGTCCGATCACGACCCGGTCATCTAGGTCGTCTCATTTGAGAAATCAACCATAACAACAATTTCAATTATGATTTCCAGCACAGTCACCACCATGTGTGCGGCATGGCGTCTGATCACGGCCCGATCGGCTAGGCCGTCTTACCCGAGACATTACCTTTTTCAATCAATCATCTCACTTCAAACTTCTTTCACCTCTTTTCAATTCATTGGCACAAGTGACCACAATTATAAAGTCATTCTTGTCACTTGGCCGTATTTTATAATTCTAGTTCCCCTTTCCACATTCAAATTTCATTATCATTATCAACAACAATAAGGCTTCCCATTCAAGATATTAAATTCACATATGAGCAATTTGGGAATCTTAGGCACATAGAGGCTTTCCATACAATTTGGCATAACAACCTTTATTTCGATCTTGACTTGAAGTCTTAACATATTTAACACATATTCCATATTTTGAACACATCCTCAATGATGAGGTGATATGATGAAATATTTACAATACATATTGAGCATATATCCTTTAACACAAGCACATTCAGAATAGCTAATTCTGTTATGATCAATTTGGGAGTTACACCAATTACATGAACACCGTGGGATTCAATTCTAAGAAGAAGGGGGTTTAACCAACATACCTCAGTTGAGCTTCCTTTAAACTTTAAAACATTCTGGAATTCTTAGCAACTTCGATCTATTTTAGAAATATAACAAGTTGGACCAAAATTAGAAAGATGGTCATGATTCTAGCTCATTTGAGCATATTATCAAACACTAGGTATGCATTAATGTTTTAAGGCCCTTTTGTGAAAGATTCCATCATTCCCCAACCCATTCTCTACCTTTTTTAGCTCACAACCTTCCCACATTCTTTGATAACACATGCATGCAAGATAACAACCCCCACACCCAAGAATTGTCTTCCTTATTATCCCATTTTTTGTAAATTTTCGAAATTGAGAGCTAGGACATAGATTCTTACCTTTAGGATGAAAACTTTCTTTGTTAATCCTCAATGATTGAACAAGAATTGATGGATAATAGGTTGAAGGTTACTCCCCCACACTAAGCACTCTTTCTCACTCTAAAAGTATCAAAAATTTGCTCAAATTAGACTATGGCATATGTTCTATCGAAGTAGGCTCGAGTTATAAAAATCCAAAAATAAAGCCCAGGGACAGGATCTGCAGTCGCATATGCGACCGCATAATGATTTTGCGGTCCGCGAAATGGCCGCGAAAAATGGATTCCGGAACTAGGCTGGCCTGTTTCACTCTGTGGCCATTATGCGGCCCGCAGATCTATTCTGCGATCGCATAATGCGCCGCAAAACCTCCCTCCGCAAAAATTCTAAGGCTGATTGTGCGACAAAAGTGTGGCCGTGAAATGGTTGTGCGGTCGCATAAAAGGCCGCGAAATTGACATAAAAATAGCCCAAATAACTGCTTCACTCTGCGGCCATTTCGCGGCCCGCAGAGTGATTATGCGGCCGCATAATGGGCCGCAGAAATGCCTATCTCTGTAAAATATTTTCCTTCAACTCCCCAATGCACTGTTCAATCCAAAAAGTCCAAACCCCGGTTTTTAGGAAAAGTCCGAAGAATTTCTACTATTATTAACCTCTACACCTACGCCGGCATCACAAAACCCCAGTTTTTAGGAAATATTTTTACGGGGCCTTACATCCTCCCCCACTTAAGATCATTTGTCCTAGAATGAGTATCAAGGCTCACTATTAACATCTTATGCAACTCAGTTTTCATACCACACACCAGCAGCCCCAAATTCGACTAACTCCCTGAATTTTCAAATATTTCGCTAGAGTTTTCCCTGTAACTGGGCCTATCCACCTATCAGAGAGCCCCAGAAATACATCCTCAAAACATATATATAATCCAACGATGTAACATAACTCATAACAACACCAACCATGGCCTCACATACAATATATTTAGAAAGAAGCCCCTTTACATTAACTGAACAAGTGATACAAGAATCCATAGGTGACAGTTTTATAGAAAGGTTACATAGCTTATACAAACAAGTAAGGATACTTCTTTTTCATATCTTCCTCGACTTCCCAAGTAGCCTCTTCAACCTGCTGGTTTCGCCACAACACCTTCACGGAGGCAATTCTTTATTCCTCAACTTTCGGACTTGCCTATCAAGAATGACAATTTCTTCATATGACAGTTCTTCATTAACCTCAATGGTCTCAACTGGCATAATAGCTGACTGATCTCCAACTACCTACTTCAACATAGACACATGGAATATCAAGTGCACTAATGACATCTCGGGTGGTATCTCAAGCCTGTACGCCACCTGACCAATCCTCTAAATGATTTTGTACGGCCCGACATACCTCGGACTCAATTTCCCTTTCCTTCCAAACCGCATTATACCCTTCATGGGGGAAACCTTCAAGAATACCCAATCATCTTCCTTGAACTCTAAGTCTCTGCGACGAACATCCGAATAGGATTTTGATGACTTTGCGCACTTTTCAACCGCTCCTTAATAATTTTAACCTTTTCCAAAGCCTGATGCGCGAGGTCTGGTCCTATCAACTCTGCTTCCCCAATCTCGAACCACCCAATGGGAGAGCTACATCTACTACCATATAATGCCTCAAATAGTGCCATCTGAATACAACATGAAAGATGTTGTTATAAGCAAACTCTATGAGTGGAAAATGATCATCCCAGCTACCCTTGAAGTCAAGAACACAAGCACGCAACATGTCCTCAATTGTCTGAATAGTCCGCTTTGCCTGCCCGTCGGTCTGTGGATGGAAGGATGTACTAAGATTCACCCGAGTAAAACCTTGCTGAAATGTCTTCAAAACATTTGCCGTGAACTGAGACCCTCGATCGAAAATGATAGAAACAGGAGTGACATGCAGCCTGACTATTTCATTGATATACAACTGAGCATATTGTTCCGCTGTGTCGGTAGATTTAACTGGCAAATAGTGTGCTAATTTCGTGAGCTGATCACCAATCACCCAACTTGAGTCAAACTTGCACAGAGTGCATGGTAATCCTACCATAAAATCCATATTAATCATTTCCCACTTCCACATTGGAATTGCTATGTTCTGTGCCAAACCACCAGGCCGTTGGTGTTCGACCTTCACTTGCTGACAATTCGGACATCTTGCTAGAAAGTCCGCCATATTCCTTTTCATGTCTGTTACAACGTATGTTTTCGTACGTACGAGTCATCATAAGTCAATTGATGTAAGCTCAGAAATGAAATCATAT
>AWOL01S0064029.1:0-44690 GCA_000715115.1 Nicotiana otophora
AAAAGATGGGGTTTTGAAGCTGAAAGTGAAAGCTAGGGTTTTGGTCCCCAACTCAACAAAAAAGAAAATTCGAAGATTACGAAGCAAAAGATTCAGATTTCAAGTAAAACGAGAATAAATAATAAAACAATAAGCGGAACACCTATCAACAGTAAAATTAATTTGGATAAGAAAAAGAATTAAGTATAAAAATGATCAATTCACCAAATGATAAAAAAATAAGGAAGAAAAAATAATAATTAAATGTTTAATCTAAGACACATGCAGGGATAACATAGGAGGAAGATAGAAAAAAAAGGAAAAGAACTTACAGATCTGTAAAAACGATAAAATTGGGGAACAGAGAGAAAATGAAGGGAAATTTAAAGATCGGTATAATAAATTGAGAAACAAAAAACGAATGAATCAAAAGGGAAACAATTAAAGATTAATCGGTAACAGGGCGTTAGGGTTACAAAGAAACTCACAGCGCCCAATGCCGAAGTCGGTGTTCGCAACGAAATTCTCAACATATATTAGATTGTAACATCAAAATCATGTCAATCAAAGTTAAAATTTGTGAAACTTTATTGTAGAGATAACTTTTCTTGATTTTGTTGTGTCTTGAGAGCGGTGAATGCCTTAGTTGGGACGCTTAGGCTCAATTCTTAACTCGTATATAAGTACCTTACTTTGTTTGATCTTGACTTTGCTAAACTGTTTTAATTAAAGAGACGGGATAAATCCAATCCTAAGTGAGTTATGTGCCATGTGTGTGTGAAGTTTTTGTTGATATTCTATGCATTGCATTTGATGTCTAGAACTTGTCCCGTGTATTTGCAAAACAAAATAGCAGTCTTGTTTAGTCTGGGATGTGATAGAGGTGTTTCTTCATTGATCCGGATATATGCCTTTGACTCACCTAATTATATGTATCTTAGCTAGCACCTTTGAAATGTAATCTTAATGCTTTGGCAACCACACTGCAAGCTTGACCCCTTGTTATTTGAATTGACTATTTGTTTGAACATGTCACCTCTCTTGAACACTTGAATTTTCTATGAGCTTGTTAAAAGCTGAGTGCAGGTATGATTGGGTTTTTGAGTGAAACTGAGAAAACTGAAAAAAGGTGCACTATTTGAAAATTGCGAAATCCATTTGTAAGGGATTGAAAGAAAAACAATTTGAAGTTATTTGAAAAAAAAATAAAAAAAGCAGGACTGTGAAAAGCAAAAACAATTGTGTATGTATGAGAAAGAAAAATATGATTCCTTGCTAGTGGTAGCTCTTATCTTATTTGTGCTTAAAACAATTGAGATTATTTTGTGAAGGTTGGGGGAGTTTGGTTCAACATAAGTTTGGGGTTTGAATTGGTGAAATTTTATATACTAAAGTGGTTAGGGAGGTGTAATCACTATTATCTATATGTATTCTACCTGTCCCGCAACCTACATCACAACCAAAATAAAGTTGTACTTGATCTTTCACTAAGTGAGCTCAATTGGTAGAGTGTACACTACGGGCAAGCCTATGGTACTCTTCTGTAGCATTTGAATTTAAATTTTAAGAGTGAGTGAATTCTTTTTATCTTGAGTTCTTATTTGTTCTTGAATATTATTATGTGTGGAACTACTCTCTATCTTTAGTATGAGGGCACATGATTTACGAAGAAAAGGTAAAGTCTTTGACCTCTGTGTTAGAGTAAGTGAGCAGGTTTTTCAAAAACATACGTGGTGCTTTTAAGTCGAGTCTTGAGGCTAAATCTGCTTTAAATAATCTTGGCATGATGGGTTGGAGAAGTTGTTTGATGAAAATTGTCGTCTCTATGTGGAGTGTAGTTTGATTGCTCGAGGACGAGCAATGGTTTAAGTGTTGGGTGTTAATGGTAGGCTAGAAATCCGTATTTTATCCTTAGTTTGCTCTCAAATTATCGCATTTTACTTGTGTTTGAGCTTAAATGATGGTGATTTGCGTTTGTAACGTATTGTATGCCTTGCAGGAACCGATTCTCAGTGGGAAGCAAGTTTAGAGCTAAAATGGATGAATTGGAGCTTTGAAGTTTTAGTAGAAACCCATAGAATTAAGGCGGGATCGTGTTCGGACTTGAGGACTAAGTCTGAATGTTAAAAATTGAGAAAAAAGAATTACTCTGAAAAAAATACACTACCGCACAACGGGGCACAAGGTGGTAGTGCAAAATTCCTGTAAAGTGGAAAACCCCTGCCCTATTAACTTTCTCATTAGTGCGGCACACAGCTCACGCCTATATAATTTTCTTAGAGTGATGTCCCACTTCGGCTTGGAAAGGCTAGTTTCATCCAGACCCATTCCTACATGGTATAAATACATCAAAAACAGGACTTTTAACCTACGAAAGATTGGAAGAGCATTGGAGACTCAAAGAACAAGGATTCATCATTATTTCCTCAACTCAACACTCGAGTTTGGATTGAATTCATGTTTTCTTATCCTTTAACTTTAATTGTGATAATTTTCTTCATATCTATGGAGTAGTTTACCTTAGGGTTTGTTGGATATGGCGTCTTGACTGATATTTATGAATTTTAACTCTAGTATTTTGCATGAATTCGATTATGGAGCTTTGAATGGATGTAATTTTGTTCACTAAATTATTTAATCGAAAGAGGAATAGATGTGTGATTATCTTTGCATTATTTAGTTTGGTTTAATTCAGTGGTTCTTTTAAGTAATCGAAAGAGTTTGTTGAATTGTTGATTAAATCAAGTTAGGAGAATATTCGAGAAATATTTTTCTAGACTAGTCCATTATCTTGCATATTTTCATAGTGCGTTATATTACATCACCTAGTAGAGTTAAGATTTATACGAGAGAGGATTCTTGGCTACACGTTTTAACTAATCAATGAGTGAATTTCTGGGAATCATTAGAACATTAGAGTGAATTGAATTAGAGTTATATCTCGAATATCTATCTTGCACCTATCCTGTCGTGACCCTTATTTCCCCCACTGATATTTGTGTGTTGCTCAGATCTTGTTCTCTGTGATCAATTATTAATTGCTTTAATTTTAATAGTTGATTTTAGTTCAAAATCACTCAAATTAAGTGTTGATCATCCTGAAAAGTGTTAAATCACAAGTTATTTAAATGTTGTTTAAATTCAATCTTTGTGAAGACGATAATTATACTATACTATCTTTGGCTAGCGAGCATCAATTTCGTGTTGTGTTTTGTGCTCATTAACGTGGTATTATGTTAAAAAGATACTTGGACCAGTGGGAGAACCATTATCGATGGACATTGCGATTGATTATACGATAAGGCTAGGGATGGAAAAGGTCAGGTAGGGATTGATCTTACTAAGCTACTACTCAATTCAGGGCGGGTAGGCCAGGAGGAAGAAATTATTCCGCTAAAAGCTTCACTCAGAAGCAAGAATAAGAAGAAATGACAAAGTATTGTCAGCACTACAAGATACTTGGCCACTTCTTTTGTGCAATGTAGGGTGCTTGAACGAGAAAAGCATAAGGATAAAGAGGTCAAAAATGAAGAAGTGGAGGAATCTACTACTAGGGGAGATAATAATAGGAATTATACAAGGGAAATACACAACAAGCACAACAAAGCTAAGAATGGGAAGGCCAACATAGTACAGGATACACAAGGAAAACAAGTGGAGAAAACTACATTAGACATCGGACATTCAAGCAGAGGAGAGGAAACAAAGAGCAATACCAAAGAGGGAAAAAAATAGAAGGAAGAGGCAAGTGCCCAATACCAAGAGAAATAGGCAGAAGAAAAAAAGAAGCTAGAGAAGCAAGAGTAGCTGAACAAGCTGTAGAAAATAAGGAAGATGTAGAAAAGAAAAGCAGAAAGGAGAACAAACAATCAAGGACAGAACCAATCCTAAGAAAATGAAGTATAAAAGAAAAAGAATGCCATGGAAAAAAGAGCATCGTATTGTTCAAACCTGTAATGACTCATATCCAGGGAAAAGTCAAGAAAACTTTAAATAAGAAGGAAAAACAGTAAATTTACACTGACAAGATAGCAAAGAAAATCTTAGATAATATAGCTAATTCACAACAATAAGCCAAGAAGGGTCCAGATATCCAAGCAGATAAGGTCACTGAAGAACACTCTGCAATCCAGATATCAACCAAGGAACACTCAATAGATCAATCTCAAGAGAAAAATAAAAGTAGCAAAACTGAAATAGATAAGGAAGGAAAAGCAAAGGTAGAAGGAGAATCACGAGTTCAGGCAATTCAGTATGAAATTGAACATGATGAAATGAATGACAGAAAATATCAATATGTTAATCACATACATAATACAAAGAAAGGGTATCACAATAATCTTCAATTCTCGCAGCATAGATATAGAAACAAGAAATCAACCTCCAATCAAATTGGTGGTAGAGTTATTTAGTGACGAATTTTGATGAACGGCCAATGGGCTCAAACGTTTCGATACAATTATGTCAGAAATTTAGTGAGAACATATTCAGATCATCGATCTCTTCTCATGAAATGTCGTAATGGTCAGCAGGAGGTTATTAGGTACTTCATATTCCTCAACTTCTTGGTGCAACAACTAGGTTTCTTGGAAGTTGTCCAAGACTCCTGGAACACTCGAAGTATCAGGAATGTTATGTTGAGACTGAAGAGTAAGCTGCAGACAATGACTAGAAATCTTAGTCAATGGTTAAGAGATAATATTGGCGATATATACGAGCATTTCAATAACTAGGAAGTCAAAGTACAGCAACTTGAAGAACTGGACCTTTAACAGAATTTACAAGATAGCAGAGAAAAACTTAACAAAGCTCATGTGGAGTATGTTAAGTGGCTTGGAGTACAAGAAAATATTTAAGGCAAATATCCAAAGTCAAGTGGTTCCAAGAAGGAGACTACAATGGTATTTATTTCCACATTGTCCTTAGAGATAGGAGAAGAAGACTTCATATTCATAGAGTCAAGAATCATAGAAATAGACGGGTGCAAGAGGATAATAAGATAGTTAAGGTAATAATGAAACATTTTGAAACACTTTTCAATATGAATAACTCGCTTCTTAGCTGTATTCCAAGAATCATTTCTACGGAGGAGAATGGCTACTTGACAGTTATCCCATATATCAATGAAATGAGAGAGGTAGTCTTCAATCTCAGTGCTCATAATGCAACAGGTCCAGATGACTTCAATGAGATGTTTTTTCAAACATGTTGGGAGATTATCAAAAAGGATATTGTGACTCTTATACAAGCTTTTTTTAATTGGTCGCAACCTTACAAAATTCTATTCATACTCTTGTATTATTTTCATTCCCAAAATTGAGTCTCCTACCAACTTCTCAGAATTAAGGCCTATCAGTTAAACCAACTTCAGTACAAAGATCATCTCTAAAATCCTAGTTGAAAGGTTAAACACTCTTCTACCAAAATTTGATCCAGACAACCAAAGTGATTTTGTGAAAGGGAAGCTCATTACTGAGAATATGATGCTAGCTCAAGAAATTATACAGGGAATTCGCAAAGATAACAGATGAGGTAACATGGTTATTAAGCTAGACATAGCTAAGGCATATCATAGAGTGTCTTGGACTCTTATAGCTTATGTTATGAGAAAGTTGGCTTTGCAAAATCATGAATTGATATTATTTTTAGGCTTGTATCAGATGCTTGGTAATCTATCGATATTAAAGATGTCAGAAGGGGGGTTCTTTACCTCCTGACAGGGGCTGAAGCTAGGCGATTTGTTGTCACCTTATTTATTTATCACAGCTGCAAAAGTACTGTCCAAATCCCAGAATAAGCTTCACTTTAATACTGACTTCACTCCTTTTCACATGAACCAAAGAGGTCCTCAAGTCAACTATTTGCCTTATGCAGATGATATTGTGATATTCAGTGGCAGCACTAACAAGTCAAAGATTTATTATGCAACAAATTAGCAACTATGAAAGAGCCTCAGGGCAAAAGGTTAATGGGGATGAAAGTTTCTTTCTCAGAAATCCTAAAGCAAGAGCATAAAGAATCAATAAGATGCGTAGCTACTGGCTTCATGGAAAAAAACTTTCCTTTTAACTATCTTTGTTGGTCCTTGTATGTAGACTGAAAAACACTTTCTCACTTTGATCCGATGGTGACAAAAGTGGCTAAAATATTGAATGGATGGTAGGGTAGCTTGCTTACTTGTGGGGGCAGAATGGTCTTGTAAAAAGTGTCCTCCAATCCCTTCCTATTTATACTCTATTTGCTATGAGCCATCATAAGGGCACCCTTAACTTGATTGAAAAATATTTGGCTAGGTTGTTTTAGGGCACTTCAGCAGACAAAAATAAGTATCATTGGAGTGCTGTGAGGAACCTGTTCCTTCCTAAAGATGAGGGTGGCGTTGGTATTAGGTCTATAGAAAATATTAGCAATACATTAGCCACAAAGAGGTGGTGAAAATTTAGAACTCAAAATACTTTTTGGGTAATCTACCTCAGAGCAAAATATTGTATCATATCTCATCATGTGGCTAACAAGTGGGTGTCAGGTAACTCACATGATTGGAAACATATGACCCAAATTAGAGACAGGGTGGAAGAGAACCTGATTTGGAAAGTTAATAAAGGAAAAAGTAGCTTTTGATGGGACTAATTGGTTAGGAAAAGGGGCCTTAGCCAAGCATTTTCCAAATGGCGTGTTGAGTAAAACCAACACAATGAGGGAATTCATTCATGACGGTAACTGAAACATGAATAAGCAGATCAAAACTCTCAATAAGCATATTGCTAGTTACAATCGCATCAATGCAATAGATATTGGAGATCAGAGAAAAGAAAACTGACATATGGGATGCCTCAGCATATGGTCAATACAAAAACAAAAGTGCCTGGCAAACTATAAGGAACAGGAAGTAGAAGAATGCAACTCTACATAACATGTGGCTCAATTGCATCCCCTTTTAAATATCTTTCTTGTCTTGGAGACAATACCTCGGTAAGCTTCCTTTTGATGAAGTTATTTCTAAATCTGATAACCATATTGTTTTCAGATGTAGGTGTTGTAACAACCCAAAAGTAGACTCAATGCAACATGTCTTCAGAGAAGGAGATGTTGCTCATCATTTATGGAAAGCTTTTGGAGCCCCCATGGATATCAAACATGAATATTGGAGCATTAGGAGGATCTTTAAAAACTTGTGGGATGCAAAATCAAAGAACAATATTCACAAGTTCGTACTTCGAGTAGTTCCTCTGGCTATATTATGGAAATATGGAGAAATTAGAACTCATGTAGGAACGGAGAGCAGAAAAAATTCCTGGCTAGGAATATGAAAATGCATATCAACTAGACCATCCATGAAATTTTAACGATGGCATTTCCCAAACTTAATTGTACAGAGACTTGGCCAAGAATCTGTGAAAAATTGAACTATGGAGGCCAACCTCTATAGTGCAACAAATTACTTGGAAGAAACCCCCTACTGGAAGGATCAAAGTGAATACTGATGGAAGATATTTCAAGGAGACATGAAGAGCTAGAATAGGGGGAATAGTCAGGGATGAACAAGGTGAACTAATTATGGTATTCTCATTATCTTTCCCAGATAAAACCAACTATACCGCTGAGGCCATTGCTTCTAAAATGGGAATCAAGTGGTCCATCCATCAAGGGTACAACAACATTGACTTAGAGATAAAGTCATAAATAATTGCCAACATGCTGATACAAGGAAACACCAATAATCTCAAACTCAAGAGTCTCACTAAAGATATTAGATAGACCCTAACTCTTCGTCAAAATATTTTACTAAATATATATGTATAAATAATAAGTAAAACGAAAATACAGTAGAAATAATAGAAGTGACACTGCTGGTTAAATGCTTCATTCTCAAAGTTTCATTCTCACGCTGACTCGCTGGTTGAAAGCTTTAGCTTTCTTTGAGGTTGCTGGTTCGAACGTGAGGCCCTCAAATTACCTCTCAGGTCATTTGCCAAGTTCATCAGTTAGGAGGATCAATCATTCATTTTTTTATCACACCAGCTCATATGTTTTCTCTTACTAGTAACGGTGCAAAAGACTACAAAAAGGATTTCTAATTCCTCAATCAAACTTCAATCACCTTGTACAATAAATAACTGAAAACCCTTTTGAAATCAGATTATTTGAGACGAATTAAAATCCTAAGTTTTTCTTTTAAAAAGAGAATAGAACTAATAAAATACTCCAACGGATATGGCTGCCAATTTTCAAGGAACTCGTGAGGGATCATATTATCGTTTCCACCAGGTTAATACTAATTCGCTTCGCCCGCTATTGTTTTTCTTTTTTAATTAAAATTCGCTTTAAGACAATCCTTCTCTAAGTGCTTAAGGAATAATTGTGATAATTTAATATGCTTAAGGAATAATTGTGATGGTTTAATATGATATTGTTGTAGTAAATTTAGTTATTGATAGAATTTAAGTGTCCACCAAACTATATAGAGAACCAGGTTCTCTATAAGTTCCCACATATATAAGTTCACGCAGACCTACCCTTGTAGGATTTCAATTTCACTACTGAGCAACTTTCAGATTACAACCTATGTAACCTAGAAATTAACCTCTTAATCCCTCACTAACTTGTAACACTCTATTACAAGTCACTTTGTAATAACTCTATTACAAAGACTTTACAATTCGACTAACTCTGGCCAAGACACAAACACAAGGGTTTATGATTTACAAAAGGTTTTCTACGCAATGCTTCTAAACAAGCTAAGCAGGAATTACAATTGAAGAACTATTACAAAGTTACAACTCAACTAATGACATACAATAACTTGATATGGGGAACTAGTCTGTAGTAGTGTTGTTCTTTGTTCTTGATGCACTTGAGAATCGTTTTCTTGATTATCAATCACAGTCAGTGTGCTTGAGTGAATTCTCTAAGTGTTCAAGTGATATTTTGTCATTGGTTTAATGTTAATATAACATTGATGATATCACTTGAATGATGTAAGCAACTTTGGTACAAGGTCCTTCCCAATGGAGGTGATTGTTGCACTGTGTTGTACTGTTACGTGTGCTGTCAGTCACTTTCCAGTTGTGGAGAGTTGACTTGGTACAATCACCGGGGGAACTAAAGACCATATGTTCCCCTTGTTGATTCTTTAACTTCTGAGGTACTGACAAACATCTCCAGCTTAAGTCTGGTTGTTTTCATGCGCTTGGGAATGTGGACCAGATGTGGATCAGGTTCTTCATTTGGTTCTAGATATTAAGTTTGTTAGATCATCAAAACATAAAACAAAGGTACTTATAACCTATCAATTTTCCCCTTTTTGATGATGACAAACTTATAATTTAAAATCCTACGAAAAGCCACAAAAACCAGATGGTGAAACATGACGGCCATTTAGTTCCCCCTGAATCTATATTCCCCCTTGATCAGTGCACATCCTTATTCAATTATGCAAAAATCTTCCCCCTTTTGGCATCAAAAAAAGAAGAATACAAAGTAAGTAGCGTAAAGAAGTCTAGTGTGGTTAACTTATGCCACTTCTGTGCACACAAACATGATAGAGAACAGAGACAAAGGAACAATATCATACACATCAAAAGGGGAAAAGATTCCATAAAACAATTTGAATTTTACAAACGGGAGCACATTCAATGTTACAATCCACAATTCAAAAACAAAAACAAAAACAAGTACCAACGACAACAAAGCACTATCAGAGTCATTCATAAGAGGCAAACACTGGAAACTGGATGCTGAAGGGGACACTGCTTAGGGGGCACAGAGGAAGAGGGCTTCGAGGATGGGGCAAGGGTTTTGAGGACAATATCCATGTGAGCATTCGCGGACATTTTCTCATTGACCAGTCTTTCTTTCAGGTCTTCCACCTGTTTCCTGAGCTCAACATTCTCCTTCGTCAGACGGGCAATCTCTGAGTTGTGAGAACTACCGGAACCTGGTGCCTCTTGTAGCTAACTGAGCCGACTCTTAAGAATCGCGTTCCTTGCCTTCAACTTTCGGATCTCCTTTGTGCCACTATTCGGAGCAATTATCAGTTGAGAAATGGTAGAGGTACTTCCAACTCCTCCGACCTTGTCAATACACTCACACTCCTGAAGAGTGGTCTTGGAGAAGGTTTGCTTTTTAGTGCCCACTTTGGCCTGTCCCATAGGAACTTTGAAGAACTCGAAGACCTTTATGAGAAGAAACCCATAAGGTAGCCCATGGTTGCCATCCTTAAAGCCTTCCACCTTTTGCATATGCTCAATCATTATCCCAGGCAGATTGATGGTGATAAAACTATCCAAGGCTTCCAGAAGGACCAGGTCATCGTTGGACTTAATAGATCTCCTCTCAGCGCGGGGAAGCAGCACTTTGTTAACCATCTCAAAAAGTAACTGATATACTGGAAGGAGTGCCTTCTTATGCACCCATTCCCCCTACTGGATTGCCTTGTCCTTGACAATGGTATTTCTGAAATTGGACGAGCAGGCACCCTGAACAGACGACATCCCTTCCGCAGGAACACCTAGAATTGACACTAACACGGCAGAGTCCATCACTATGTCCATCCCATTTACCAACACACAGATGTGATCATCTTCAACTGTGAAGAGGTCGGTATAAAAACTTTGCATCTCCTCCTCATATACTTTTGGAACATCATTTGTAAACAAATGAGTCCACTGTTGTAAATCACAAATCTCCACTAACTATCTCATCCGAGCAAGCTCCACAATGTCAGGAGCAAATGTACGGCCCCACGGCACCTTGTCACTTGTCAACTTCTCTTTCCCAGTACTCAGACACTCACTAACTTTTGGTTTCTTGGAGGAATCGGTTTCCTCATCATCATACACTTTTCTTTTCACTGACTTGTGAATAGACTTTCCACCACTCTCTTTCACTGTCTTATCACCAGATTTCTCTATTAACCTTTCAGTAGAAACAACATCAGCACGCTTGGTTGGACTCTAACACTTGTAGACGTGTTTATTTTGGATTGAGAGAGGGAGTGCTTCTACCTTGAGGTCTTGTGACTCAAGGAACTATGTTCCTCTTCTTCCTCCTCATCCACATTAACAACAGGAATGACTTTTACATGTACAACTTTTCCATCCTTTACCAACTTTCTCCTTCTTTTCCGTTGACTTTTCTTGAGAGCAGACTCTACAGCCTCCTTTTTCTGCAACCGTGTAGTAGGTCGCTTAGGTGTTGGCTCTGGAGTTGCAACTGTCTTACTCCTAGCCCTAATAAAGCTAGCATCACCATATCATCCAAATCTTCTTCACTATCAGACCGCATCTCAGGCACCACCATAGATAGTGGTTCAGCATAGAAATGGGGAGAAGGAGCAGGATCAATACTGACCTGGGGAGATAACCCCTGACCTGGATCCTCCAAGGAGGGATCAGGTCCAGCATTAGTAGTATTATCCTATGCCGAAGTTTCAACCGGCACAAGCTCCTTCCCATCTATTATGACCTGAGGCTCTTTCCCCTGAGGCTTAGACCCCACTACACCTTCCTCAACAAAAACACCTTCACCAACTTTGGAGAGCATATTTTCTATTGCCTCATTTTCTTATGGTTCCATGGAAATCTCAACAGAAGGAGGAGTATTACTGTAGACTCACGAACTGTCATGGTTGAGTTAGCATTATCAGGACTAGCCTCTTGGTTTACACTTGAGTTCTCTTCCATAGCAATATTTGATGTTTTCTAATTTCCCTCTTGGACTAAGTTACCATGTTCACCCTGTTCATTATGTTTTACCGGTGAGACTGGAGGAGAGCTGGTAGCCACAAACTTTTTCGGAGTCGAGGTTTTGCAACTCCTATGAGAACCAGAACCTGAGTGGGTAGGTACGGAGACTGAGTGTGGGAGAGACTCCGTTCTAGGGTTTGGACTGGTGGTGGTATTTGGTGAGGAGTCTACTATTAGAGTTTCGATTGGTGTGGACTCGATTGAGGTATTGTTGAGAGCATCGTAGTTTTCTTGACTCTCAGTCATGGTGGAGTTTACTGGAGAGATTAGTGGTTTGAGAAGAGAAAGGGGAAGTGAAGAGTTTGAAGTTTGATGTGAGGAGTTGTGACCTTGATAGATCCATTTATGAGAGATGAGGGACCGATTAAGAAAAGGCGGCAGTTTTATTTTGGGAGTCGGGTCGTTCAGTAACAGGTGAGACGTTTTGGTTCAAAAGACGCAAAGTAAAGAGACTGACACACCGATGGTGTGGCATTATTTTTATCTGTTATAAATTGTATGTGAGAAAACAAAGAAGCTACTAATCTATGTTAGGAGAACCAGGTTCCTTGACAAGTCTTGCAAATGTAAGCTTAACCCTTTTTACCAGCATGCGCTGCATCAGCTGCTCTATAATTATCATGCGTGTCTACCTGTAACGGTATAGAAATGAGTTAGACTTTGCCAGAAAAAACTTTTAGCTAATTTTACCTGTACATTTCTTTCATAACCAGTCATTGGGGAACCAGGTTCATCAGTTGGGTTTTATCAACCCTAGCGCCAGACGATTTCTTTCAAAATGTTCTCTGCTCAGGGCTTTGGTGAATATGTCTACAATCTGATCTTGAGTGTGGCAAAAATTTATACAGATGAGCCCATTTGAAACATTGTCTTTGAGGAAGTGATGGCGTACATCAATGTTCTTGGTCCTCTTGTGCTGTAGTCGGTTTTAGACATGTTGAGTGCACTTGTATTGTCACACAAGAGAGGTACACAATCTGAGTACACTCCAAAGTCTTTCAACTATTGCTTGATCCACAACAATTGAGCACAGTAAGAAGCAGCTGCTATATATTCTGCTTCAGTAATTGAGAGTGCCACTGAGTTTTGCTTCCTTGTACCCCATGAGATGAGACAAGAACCCAAAAAAATGGGCCATTCTAGGCGTGCTTTTCCTGTCCACCAGATAACCTGCATAATCAGCATCAGCATACCCAATGACATTAAAAGTTGTCACCTGAGGAATAGTAGAAAACCAAGTCCTGTGTTCCTTTAAGATATCTCAATATTCTTTTAGCGGCCTTCATATGAGACTCCTTTGGATTTGATTGGAACCTTTCATAGAGACACACGTTGAACATAATATCTGGTCTGCTTGCAGTGACATACATGAGTGATCCTATGATGCCTCTATACATGGTCTGATTTACAAGGAAACCAGGTTCATCCATGTCTAGATGCGTAGCTGTGGCAATAGCAGTGTCAATAATTTTTGATGCTTCCATGTCAAACCTTTTCAGCAGCTCCTTGATGTACTTCTGCTGACTTATTAATGTTCCCCTTTTATATTGCTTCAGTTGAAGTCCCAGGAAGAAATTTAATTCTCCCATCATTCTCATCTCGAACTCACTCCTCATGAGTTTTGCAAATTCTTCACAAAGAGAGTCAGTTGTGGCTCCAAAAATGATATCATCAACATATACTTGAACAATGAGCAGGTTCCTCCCTCGTTTCTTCAGAAAAAGAGTGTTGTCAATTTTTCCTCTTGTGAAGCCATTTTCTAGAAGGAACTTTGATAACCTTTCATACCAAGCCCGGGAAGCTAGTTTTAGTCCATATAATGCCTTGTCCAGCTTGAACACATTCTCAGGATGCTCATGACACTCAAATCCAGGAGGCTGCTTGACATAAACTTCTTCTTTCAGAAAACCATTCAAAAATGCACTTTTGACATCCATTTGGAACAATGTGAATTCCATATGAGATGCAAAGGCAATAAGAATTCTGATAGCTTCCATTTGAGCAACTGGAGCAAATGTTTCATCATAATCAATCCCTTCTTCCTGATTGTAGCCTTGAACTACAAGCCTTGCCTTGTTTCTTATTGTATTTCCAAACTCATCAAGTTTGTTCCTGAATACCCACCTAGTCCTTATGATAGTTTGATCTGCGGATCGAGGAACCAGGTGCCATACCTTGTTTATTTCAAATTGATGAAGATCCTCTTGCATGCCAATGATCCAGTATGCATCCTTCAATGCTTCCTTGATGTTTTTGGGCTCTATTTGGGAAAGAAAGGCTAAAAAGGCAAGTGAATTTCTGGCTTTTATCTGGTTTGAACTCCTGAGTCAAGAGGGGTGATTATGTTTTCAAGAGGATGTGAGATTTTGTGCTTCCAATTTGGTACCTGAATCTCATTTGTAGAGGACCCAGGTATATCTGACTGAGGTTCTTGGCCGCTTCTTACTTCAGTAAGTGGAGTACCTTGGACTGCATCAATAACTCTATTTTCAGCTTTAGTTGTTGTGATCGTGGGACCAGGATCCTCTCCAATGGATGGAGATGTATTTACATCATCTTCACTGGATTCCTTGACATGACCCATCATGTCTGCCTTTCCATTTGCCATGTCAATAATTTTACCTGGAACAGATAAAGGTTCTCCATCTTGGTCAACACGTCTGTCCTTCTCACAAGAGAGGTGGGATTCATCAAAGATCACATGTATACTCTCTTCAACATATTGATTCCTTTTGTTGTATACTTTGTAAGCTTTGCTTTGAGATGAGTATCCCAGAAAGATTCCTTCATCACTTTTGGCATCAAATTTTCCAAGAGCTTCCTTTCCACTGTTGAGGACAAAACAATTACACCCAAAAGTCCTTAGATGTGTCAGCTTGGGCTTCTATTCAGCAGTTCATATGAAGTTTTGTTGAGAAGGGACCTGATCATGCACATGTTCACCAAGTAGCAAGCAGTATTGACAGCTTCTGCCCAAAATTTCTTTGCGATCCCAATATCAATCAACATTGTCCTTTCTATGACTTCAAGAGTTCTATTCTTCCTCTCCACAACACCATTTTGTTAAGGTGTTCTTGGAGCTGAAAAATTGTGGGTGATACCATTTTCAGTACAGAACTCATCAAATTTGGCATTATCGAACTATGTCCCATGATCAGACCTCATGCAAGCTACATTATTACCCATCTTCACTTGAATCGTTTTGACGAAGGCACCAAACACTTCAAAGGTTTCATCCTTGGTTCTGAGAAATAGAGTCCGGGTGAATGGCAGTGATAGCATTAGAGGACCCCTGTCTGTTTCCCCCGTTGTTGGTGTACATGGCAGTGATAGCATCAGAGGACCAGGTCCACTTAAGTAATTTTTCAAGGTCACTCTTCACTCTTCCTAGTTCTTCATGAAGTTATTTATTTTTCTCAAGCTCGGCACACAGACTGTACTTCACTAAATTTAACTCACTTTCAAGCTTAATGTGTGCCTCACTTGCAACCTTTTTTTCCTTTTGAGAATTTTCAGGCCTACTCTCCATTTTAAGTTCCTCAATTGTTTCCTCCAAGTCTACTACCACCACTAATAGGTCATCTCTCTCATGCTCAATGTTAGCAACCCTCTCAGTTAAGACTTCTTTTTTTTTCTCATACACTGAATGGTCTCTTTTAGGTCTACCACAACGACCATTAGATCATCTTTTTCATGTTCTATATTTGTAATTTTTTCATCTAAGGCATCCTTCTCTTTCTTCAGGTTCTCAATCGTTTCACTTAAATTAACTACAACGACTACTAGGTCATCTATGGTCTGTTTCGCTTCTCCTAATTCCACAATTAAAGAATCATTATCATTTATAAGACTGTGATAAGCATCAATTAACACATTTTCCAAAGACATGATTTTGTTTAGGAGAATAAGATTTCAGATTTCTCTGAACATCCAGAAAATTTACCTTATCATCGTCGTCATCTTCATCATCATCAGACTGAGCCATCAAGGCAAAGATTGAGTCATACTCATTTGCTTCACTTTCTACTGCCATCATTAAACTATCACCATGATCATTTTCTTCTTCATATTTGCTGGAGGAGTCTCTCCATGCAACAAGAGCTTGCTTTACAACATTATCAGCGACATTCTTTCTCTTGAAGCGTTTATCAGGAGCTGGGTTCCTCTTGGTTGCTTTGTCAAAAGTTGTTTTTGGACTGATCTTGCTTTAGGAGAGAGCAATCTTTGATGAAGTGTCCTGGCTTGCCACATTTATGACAGAGGTCATAATATTTTGGCTTGCTAGAACTGCCCCTTTTTGGAATGCCTCCATTCTTGCGAACCATTTTCTGGAATCTTCTTGTCAAGTAAGCCATGTCACTATCCTCACCACTTGAATTATTGATGTATGTCTTGAGGACCAGGTTCTTTTTCTATTTTGGGATCTCTTCTTTTATTGTCATTCTTCTTCTTCTTCATTTCATATGTTTTCAGATTACTGACAAGCTCATCAATGGTTAACTCCTGCAAGTCCTTCGCCTCTGTAATAGCGTTCACTTTACTTTCCTGGGAGCTGGGCAGGACACTATGTATTTTCCTGACAAGTTTGTTTCTAGGAATAATTTCACCAAGAGAGTGAAGCTCATTGATGATATAGGTGAAACGAGTGTGCATGTCTTGGATGGATTCATCATCTTTCATCCTGAAAAGCTCGTATTCAGTTGTAAGCATATCAATCTTTGATTGCTTGACATGTGTTGTCCTTCATGAGCTGTCTGAAGAGCCTCCCAGATTTCTTTTGCTGATTGGCAAGCCGATATCCTGTTATATTCATCATGACCAATGCCACAAATAAGAATTTTCTTTGCACGAAAATTCTTTTCTATGGCCTTTCGATCAGCATCATTGAATTCCTACCTCGTCTTGGGAATGGCTACAGCTGGGTCGCCAAGATTCATGGTAGTAACATAAGGTCCATCTCAGATAACATCCCATATCTCTGAATCTACAGCCATGATGAAGTCTTGCATCCTAGTCTTCCACCATCCATAATATTGGTCGTTGAACCTTGATGGTTTGTAAGTAGACTGGCCTTCTTCGAAGTTTGGCAGAGCAGCCCTGAGGATCCTTTCTAGGTGTTAACCTGATAAAAAGAACCCGCTCTGATACCAGATGATAGAATTTAAGTGTCCACCAAACTATATAAAGAAGCAGGTTTTATTTCTTAATCCCTCACTAACTTGTAACACTCTATTACAAGCCACTTTGTAATAACTCTATTACAAACACTTTACAACTCGACTAACTCTAGCCAAGATACAAACACAAGGGTTTATGATTTATAAAGGGTTTCCTATGCAATACTTCTAAATAAGCTAAGTAGGAATTACAATTGAAGAACTATTACAAAGTTATAACTCAACTAAGGACATACAATAACTTGATATGGGGAACTGGTCTGTAGTAGTGTTGTTCTTTGTTCTTGATGCACTTGAGAATCATTTTCTTGATGATCAATCACAGACAGTATGCTTGAGTGAATTCTCTAAGTGTTCAAATGATGTTTTGTCATTGGTTTAATGTTAATATAACATTGATGATATCACTTGAATATTGTAAACAACTTTGGTACAAGTTATTTCCCAATGGAGGTTACTGTTGCACTGTGTTGTACTGTTGTATGTGCAGTCAGTCACTTTCCAGTTGTGGAGAGTTGACTTGGTACAATCACCAGGGGAACTGAAGACCATTTGTTCCCCTTGTTGATTCTTTAACTTCTGAGGTATTGACGAACATCTCCAGCTTAAGTCTGGTTGTTTTCCTGCGCTTGGGAATGTGGACTAAATATGGATTAGGTTCCTCATCTGGTTCTTGACATTAAGTTTGTTAGATCATAAAAACTTAAAACAAAGGTACTTATAACCTATCAGTTATTAGTTCACTTCTTTAAAGTGATATCGCTTGCGAAAAATTTGGCATACACTAAAACATTATGGATCCATTGCCTCCTTTCCCACAACTAATTGGGGCTATCACACCTCTGTTAGGATGATTGCACCTTTTGGTAAAACAACCATAACTTTTGAGAGAAAAGTCTAAATAGCAAACGGTTTAAAAAACTTGAAACTAGACTTCATGAACTATAACTTTTATTCAAACGCCGATGCAAAATTCCTCCTACGTTAAGACTACATTTTTGGATTTTTAGCCTATATTTTGCATAGGCCATTTTCTCCTGTACTCTTTCCGTGCCACTCAGAACCACTCCTCTCCCTACTTAAATTACGTCCATTACCTTTCAAGTACTCGATTTAAGTACTAATCCAGTGTATAAAACGCCATATCCTCAACAATAAACATGTAATACTAATCAATTAGCATGTAACTAAGTATAATACAAGATGTCAATTAAGATCACATAAGTTCAATAGTTTACAGGGCGCTCCACACAACTTCGAGTTTCTACAAACCCATAATAAAGTCAAACAAGAATAGTGAACTTAGGTTTACGATTTAATTACGTAAATCCTTAAAAATATTGATGTTCGGTTCCTTAATTTTCTTTCTTCACTCTTTGCTTTCGTTCCTACAAACTTTAGGTCAAAATATGTTCGCAATTTCTATCATCATGAAAAGATATAAGAACCCATAATTTTTTCAGTTTGCAAAAACAAAAGTGAACTTACGAAACTGACTCTTCTATTTATAGCAATCTCATTGATTTTATCTCATTTATTCCGTCTGCAATATTACTGCAATTCTCTACACTAAATACTCCGTTAAGAAAGGACCATAACTTGGTCTAGTGGTCCAGATAATTGAAAGTACAAGAGAGGGATGAATTGTGGACTATTAAAACTTAGTCAACTAAGTTTGAGTTTAGTCGACTGGTTTTCGAACAGCACACAGATAAGACAGAGATGAATGCAATGAATTGAAAGCAAAATAAGACATAGCAGTTTTTATACTGGTTCAGTACTGGTGTGGTACTTACGTCTAATTTCCCTTGGGTCACAAGGGTTCTCTTATATCTTGATAAAGAATTACAACAGTGATGGTTTTTGCTCGTTTACCACCAACGATGTTTAGCAACAATAATTTCTGAATATTGACACAACTCTCTTTTGTATTCTAACTCTTTCTATCTTTTGTGGCACTTTTAGACTTAAGAATACAGTACTTGTATTAAGAAATAGAGAGACTTAGAAGACAGTGCTTGTAGTTGTGCGATTCTGTCCTTAAGTTTGCTAGTGTTCTTATAGGTGAGTATTATTGTGTATTTGGTATTTTACTCGAGGAAGGTGTCTTGGATTCCTTCAAAAGAGATGGGCTAGATTTATCAATCCAAGGAGTGCTGTGTTCCATGCCGAAAATGAGCAGCACTTCAAGTTGTCTCACTTGGTGGGGTGGATTAATTAATCCAAGGAGTGCTTCATTGTTTTATCAAATAAAGGAGCAGCACTTCCAATTGGCTTTCACTATGTTATGTTTCCCACTTGAATTGTCTCTGATTTCTTTCGTCCTTCCTTCTTGGTCTTCTTGGCTTGTGCTTCTGCTGAATCTTCTGGGATTTGGTTTCCTTTTTGATAGCTTCTTGTCCTAGGATCGTCTCTTTTGATTTAGCATCACCAACTTTTCTTTGTTCTCGTTTTCTTCTGTTGGTGCCTTGATTCCTAAAATCAAAGTAGATAGGAATTAGTTTTACACAATTGTCATCATTGAAACTTAGATGTAACAATCTCCCCCTTTTTGATGATGGACAATAAAGAGAGAGTAAACAAAGTATATTTCCCTTTTATCACTTTGAGATGCCTTCTCCCCCTGAGTTGTTGTACTCATTACTGCTCCCCTTGAGTTGTTGATTTACTTATCCATAATATTCTCCCATTTACATCAATCAAAAAGGAAAGAAAATACAAACCTAGTATATATAACACGGGAAAATATATACAGAGAATATGCATACTAGTTAGGGCAGCATAATTAATGCCTTCAGCAGAGGAAAAGAGTGATGGTTCATACAGACCAATGCAAAAAAAAATATAAGTCTTAAAACAAAAGCAAGCACAAAAAAGATCGTTTTTAACACACATAAACACGCCTTAATTTCTCCTCAGGAAGTACTTGAGGGTATTGATCACTTTGGTGGAGAAAGAGTCATAGGAGGTTTCAATATCTTTGATGAGCTTGTCTACTTTTTCTGTCATAGAATTAAATGCCCTGGTTCCTTATCTCCGTGTGGCTCCCATATTCATCCTAAGCTTGGCCATATCTTTACTTGTTTACTTGGTGACTTCCCTGATTTTTTCTACCTGCTCTTTTATCTCCACGAGCATGAGTTTTACACCACCTAGATATTGTTGAATCTGTTGAAGATTTTGAGAGGCAGTTGCCTGAGATTCTGGTGGTTCAGTGGGAGATTCAACCTATGCTGGGACACTTTTAACTTCGGCGCGCTTGACCCATCCATCATTACTTAAGGTATAACCCATCATAGAAAAGGTTGTCTTATCATAGGTACTGGTAATATGCTTGGGTGTAAAAGGTATCAAATCAACCTTCATAACTTCAAGAATATGTAAGCTAAGTAGACCTTAGGGTAGACAAGCAGCAGAAGAGGATATATCCTTGATACTCTCAAGCATATATTGATGAATCCATACAAACCAGTTGAGTCTTTTATCGTTCACAAGACAGTAAAGAACAAAGCTATCTCTGGTAGACAAAGTGCTGAGGGACCCAGTTCTAGGAAGTAAAATGGTGGCTATCATGTGGGCCAAAACCCTATGTTCAAACATTAGATTTTTGGGATCAATGTCGGGAGGATTATCAGACAGGAAGGCTTTTGCTTCTTCTAAGGAAACTTCAAAGTCTTTTGGCCAGGAAGTTTGCACAAAAAACTCATACCCATTAAACTTAGCAGAAAAAATCTTCTCAAATTGATAAGAGTCAAGAACAATTCGAGTGCCTAACACCATGGACTCCAAATTATCTTTATCATTCACAAATAAATTTGTATAGAACATTCTCACAGGCTCTTCATACACAGATCTCCCAATAGTATTGAACTGAGAGGAAAGACGTTGAAAATCAAAAATAGCAATCACATCACAATACATATTTTTCATAAGAGAGAGACTTACAGTACGTCCATAAGCCATAGATTTTGACTTATAGCACTCAAACCTTGATTTTTCACTTGGTCCATAGAAGATTAATTTGTCCTCTGGCCCAAACTTTGTACTCTCTATTTTCCTTTTCTTGTATGCAAATTTTTTTGGGGTCTGCTCCATGGGCCTATTTCCTGCCTTTTTCTGGCTAATGGGAAGGTCCTCAGAAGATTTACTGCTTTCATTGTCGATTTTGAGAAAATCTGAGTCGATGGATGATTCCAAGTCTACAGTTTCTTCAGGATTGAGGGTTTTCCAAAACCTTCTTCTTCGTCTAGTGGCAGTGGTAGATGAGCGGTTTCTTTTTGCCATGGTGAGGGTTTCTTTGAAAGGGATGGAGAGTGAGAAGAAGAGAAAAGGTTTCTTATCTAGGCGTTGGGAAGGTTTAAGAGTTGCATTGGTTAAAGGAAAGCACGGATTCAGAAGGAAGTGACTTTTCTGAGGAGATGTTTCGGCGGTACTGATGGAGGTGTAATAATTATACTTATGTGAAGGTAAAATTAAACACACATAAGAATAAAATATTTCAAACATATACAAAATATTTGTTTTATAAAACAGACGTAATGCCAATCTTTTTCCGTAGTAGACAAAATCTTTATTCTAAAAGTGATTTTGTAAATTTATCAACAAGTTGAGATTCAGTACCAACGAACCCTAATACAATATCATCTTTAGTAACATGATCACGGATAAAATGATGCTTGATTCCTATATGATTTTCTCTGGAGTGATGCATAGAATGTTTTTCCAAACATATAGCACTCGTATTATCACAAAATATAGGAGTAGAGGTAAGAGATAAATTATGGTCGAGAAGTTGACGCATGATCCAAAGAACTTGTGTACAGCAACTTCCAACAGCTATATATTCTGCTTCAGTTGTTGGCAAGGCAACACAATTTATTTCTTGCTATGCCAGGAAACTAGTGCATTTCCTAGCAGTTGGCTGTGCCACTGGTACTTTTCCTGTCGATCTTATCACCTGCAAAATCTGCATCTGAAAAACCTTTTAAGTCAAAATTGTTAGAGTGAGCATACCATAATCCTAATTTAGAGGTCCCAATAATATATCTTATAATGCGTTTAACAATAGTAAGATGGGATTCCTTTGGAGCCGACTAACATCTTGCATATTTACACACACTGAACATTATATTTGGTCGACTAGCTGTGAGATATAGTAAGGATCCAATCATTCCTCTATACATAGTTCCATCAACACTTTTTCCATTGTTATCTTCATCAAGCGTAGTTGTTGGACTCATTGGAGTCCCAATGGCTTAGCATTCTCTATGCCAAATTTCTTTATAAGCTCCTTGATGTACTTGGTTTGACTGATAAATATCCCGTTGAGAGACTGCTTGATTTGTAGTCCAAGAAAGTAAGTTATCTCTCCCATCATACTCATTTCGAATTCTCCTTTCATAGAATGAGCAAATTCTTCACATAGAACAGCGTTAGGGGTTCCAAAAATAATATCGTCAACATAAATTTGAGTAATAAGATTATCTGAATTTGAGTGCTTAATAAACAGAGTTGTATCGATATTACCTTATTTGAAACCTTGATTTAGAAGGAAGGAACTTAATACTTCATACCAGGATCGGGGAGCTTGCTTGAGTCCGTATAGAGCTTTAATCAACTTATATACATGATCTGGGAGAGTGTCACTTACAAATCCAGGAGGTTGCTTTATATAAACTTTTTCAGAGATGTATCCATTTAGAAAAGCACTTTTTACATCCATTTGGAATAGTTTGAATCCTTTAAGAGCAGAAAAGGCAAGTAATATTCGAATAGATTCCAATCTTGCTACAGGTGCAAATGTTTCATCGTAGTCGATTCCTTCTTGCTGGGAATAACCTTGCGCAACAAGCCGCGCTTTATTTCGTACCACTAGTCCGGATTTATTTAATTTATTAATGTAAACCCATTTGGTTCCTATAATAGAAGCACTTGAAGGTTTTGGAACCAGTTTCCATACTTTATTTCTTTCAAATTTATCAAGTTCATCTTTCATTGCTTTGATCCAGTAAACGTCTTTCAGTTCTTCATCCACTTTCTTTGGGTCAAGTTGAGAACTTAGCGCCATATGAGAGTTGAGCTTTTGAGATCTTCTGGTAGTGATTCCTTCCTGTGAATTTCCAATAATGAATTTTTGAGGATATCCAGGTTCACTTTTCCATTCATTTGGGATGTTTGTGGTTGGTTCTCTTTCCTCAGTAGTCGACTCTTCTATTGAAGAAGATTCCTGGATTTCATTATGTTCCTGAGTTGACTGATTTTGCTAACCAGTTGACTCCTCTTGACAGTCTTTTCCTACAATAACAGACTTTGGAACAATAGAAATTTCCTCATCTTCAAGAAGTTTTTCATTCCTTGAGCGAGGGTTAGTATCAATAAAAACAACATGAATTGATTCTTCAATGCATAAGGTTCTTTTATTGTAAACTGTATATGCTCTACTTGAGGGAGAATATCCAAGAAATATACCTTCATCGCTTTTTGGATCAAACTTACCCAGATTGTCCTTTACATTATTGTGAATGAAGCATTTGCATCCAAAAAGATTAAAGTAACTGATGTTGGGTTTCTTACCATTCCATAGCTCATATGAAGTCTTTTTAAAAATGGGTCGAATCAAATACATGTTGATGATATGACATGGTGTGCTCACAGCTTCTACCCAGAAGTGGTGAGGTAGATAGTTTTCCACAATCATAGTTCTTGCCATGTCCTGTAAGGTTCTATTTTTACGTTCTACCACTCCATTCTGTAGAGGCGATCTTGGTGAAGAGAAGTTATGAGAGATTCCTTGGTCATTGCAAAAGTTTACAAAAGCTCTACTTTCAAACTCTCCTCCGTGATCACTTCTGATAGTGGAAATGTAGTATCCTTTTTCACGTTGGACCTTCTTACATAAAACTTCAAAATTCCTTAGGGCTTCATCTTTATGACTTAGAAAGATAACCCACGTAAATCGAGAGAAATCATCCACAATGACAAAATCATATTTTCTACCACCTATACTAGCATTTCTAGTTGGACCAAACAAATACATATGCAAAAGTTGAAGTGTTTAGTAGTAGAAACAATGTTTTTGATTTTGAAGGATGAGCGAGTTTGTTTTCCTAGTTGACATGCATCACAAATATGATCTTTTGAAAAATCTAGCTTTGGAAGACCAATGACAAGATCATGTTTAGAAAGTTTTTGAATAGTATGCATGCTAGCATGTCCAAGCTTTCTATGCCAAACCCAAGGGTCATCAATTACAGAAGCAAGACAAATTTGATCACAAAGACTATCTACATTACTGATAGTATAGACATTCATGTCTCTATTACCTAAAAGAATAACTTTACCTGATTTGTCTTCTATAAACCAGCCATGTTTCTTAAAATGAACCTCATAGTCGTTGTCACATAGTTAACTGATACTGAGAAGATTGTAACCGAGTTCATTAACCAGGTATACTTCGTCCACATCACATGTTGAGCTTAGAGGAACTTTTCCAACTCCAATTACGTTTCCTTTTGATTTATCTCCAAAGGTAATTGTTCCTCCATCTAGTTTGGTGACTTTTTTGAATAATATTTTGTCACCAGTCATATGTCTGGAATACGCACTGTCAAGATACCATTTTCCTTTTCGATTCTTCTTGCGGTGTTCCTCCAAAACAAGATTACTTGTTTTTAGGTACCCAAGCCTGCTTGGGTCCTGAATGGTTAGATTTTTGAGTGTCAGTTTGACTAAATGGTTAGATTTCTGAGTGTTAGTTTCACGCGCAATTTCACAAACTTCCAGCTTCAACGCCCAGTCATTTTTTTCTCTTTGGACTTTTCTGAGTTCATTTAAAACTCTTTCAATATCTGTAAGAGCACTATCAACAAAATCTTGAAGTTCATAACAATTGGGACATGTAGGGAGACGTACCTTATTGGTTCCCTCGTATACGATAAGACCAAGCTCACCTGAATTTTCTTCCTCATCTGCTCCGTCTGTCATGGGCCCGAGCTCTCCTGAGTCCTCATTGTTATCTTCTTCTATGGCCATGAAACACATGTTCGCAATTTCTTCATGGTCAGATTCTTCTTTATCACCCCAGTCTCCAAAAGACTTCTTCTTTTGAAGGTTCATGCTGATGTTCTTTTTCAATACAGGACAATCAGCTTGAATGTGTCCATGTTTTCCACATTCATAGCATTTTCCATCATTTTTATCATTTTCATTATTTTTCCTTCCTTTTCTGAAGTTTGATTTTCCTCTTCTGCTATATATGTTCTTCCTCATCATGCTTACTACAACTTGAAAAAGCATAGCTATGTTTTCATCCTGCTCTTCCTCTTCCTCTTCATTTTCTGGTTCAGTCACAGTTGCTTTAAAGGCTACTGTTTTCTTCTTTTCTTGTTGAATTTGCCTGTCCAAGTGAGTTCTCTCAAAGGCAATTAGATCGCCTCTAAGTTCATCATAAGACACTTTGTCAAGGTCCTGACATTCTAGAGCAATAACCTTGGGCTGCCAAATTGTGGGCAAACTTCTAAGGATTTTTATGACCTGTTCTTCGCTCTTTATTGGTCTACCAAAGGATTTTAGATCTCCAAGAATTATGCTGAATCTGGAGAACATTTCTTCCACTGATTCTCCATCCTTCATTTGAAATAGCTCATAGTCATGAACTAGAAGATTAATCCTTATTTCTTTCACCTTGCTGGTTCCTTCATATGTGATCTCCACTTTATCCCACATTTCATTGGCAGTTTCACACCTTGAGACCTTTTCATACTCTTCTCCACTAATAGCATTATATAGTAGATATTTTACTTTGGCATTCACAGTTATAACTGCAACTTGTTCATCAGCGTAATCATCTAAGTTAAGTGGATTAGTTGATACAATGACTTGATCATTTTCATCTTTCATTGGTGGAATTAAAAGATTTCCCTTTTTGATAGTGCGCCAAACTTTGATGTCATATGACATAGTGTATGTTTCCATACAAACTTTCCAGTGAGAATAATATTGTCCGTTGAAATATGGAGGTCGTACCTGAGAGGTTCCTTCTTGAAATAATGCACCGACGACTGTGTTTGATCCCATGATCTTTTTCTCACTAGCTGTTAAGCAAAGTTTGTGAGTCTGGCTCTGATACCAATTGAAAGTACAAGAAGGGGGTGAATTGTGGACTATTAAAACTTAGTCAACTAAGTTTGAGTTTAGTCGACTGGTTTTCGAACAGCACACAGATAAGATAGAGATGAATGCAATGAATTGAAATCAAAACAAGACACAACAGTACTGGTATGGTACTTACGTCTAATTTCCATTGGGTCACAAGGGTTCTCTTAAATCTTGATAAAGAATTACAACAATGATGGTTTTTGCTCGTTTACCACCAACGATATTTAGCAACAATAATTTCTGGATGTTGACACAATTCTCTTTTGTGTTCTAACTCTTTCTATCTTTTGTGGCACTTGTAGACTTAAGAATACAATGCTTGTGTTAAGAACTAGAGAGACTTAGAAGACAGTGTTTGTAGTTGCGCGGTTCAGTCCTTGAGTTTGCCAATGTTCTTATAGGTGAGTATTGTTGTGTATTTGGTATTTTAATCGAGGAAGTTGTCTCAGATTCCTTCAAAAGAGATAAGCTAGATTTATCAATCCAAGGAGTGCTCTGTTCCATGCCGAAAATGAGCAACACTTCAAGTTGTCTCATTTGCTTGGGTGGATTAATTAATCCAAGGAGTGCTTCATTGTTTTATCAAAGAAAGGAGCAGCACTTCAAATTGTCTCCCACTATGTTATGTTTCTCACTTAAATTGTCTCCCATTTCTTTCGTCCTTCCTTCTTGGTTTTCTTGGCTCGTGCTTCTGCTGAATCTTCTGGGATTTGGTTTCCTTTTTGATAGCTTCTTGTCCTAGCATCGTCTCCTTTGATTTAGCATCACCAACTTTTCTTTGTTCTTGTTTCCTTCTGTTGGTGCCTTGATTCCTACAATCAAAGTAGATAGGAATTAGTTTTGCACAATTATCATCATTGAAACTTAGATGTAACAATAATCACCGTTAAAATTGTTTGGCGCTAACATTAATTCACGGGCTTCAAGTTTTCTCTAGGATTTACGAAACATTCTTCATTGAAAATTAATTATACATATAAAGTTGGGTTGTATTTCAATTGTTAGAACATCTTGTTCTTCACTCTAATTTCTAACTTATATTCTTCTTAAGATGTTAATCAACACACTTCACTTACTAAGCAACATTTCCCTACAACAATGTGCAAAACAAAACTATTGAATCCAATTCAATTTTTGAATTGAGGCAATGTATCACAATTTAGCTACATAATTTTAAATTTTTCGGATCTGATGCGTCTTCAATTCTGATATCTATCTTCCGGAAAAAATGGATCTGAAGTTGTGTGAATATATATATTATTTAATCTAAATCTAACTATGTTAATTATAAGTCTCTTTCAAACAATTTCTTTTTGGGAAATGTGGGTGAGAAGGAAGTCAAAATTACAAATTGCCTTATTAAAAGGGAGACGGACCAAGGCAAGACTTAAAAATCAAAGAAAGAAGCAAGTTCATCACACCGTGACTATAAATATATACCCTTTGCACTGAAAGAAGATATTCACACATAATATTTCATAAATTGTGAAGTATTAGGTAGAATGGCATATGCTAAACTTGGTTTCATTTATACTATTCTTCTCGTTACAGCTACAAAGAGGTATCCATTATTTGACTTTATCTCTTAGTGTAATTCTACATCCTTGTACTTGTAAACACTTATGTAGGAATATATGTATACAATATTTCATATGTATGAAAATATCTCTATGCACGACATCTGAATGTGTTTTTCATGTTATACAAGTAGTAATTTGATTTTGATCATCATGATGATGAAATGTTGCAGCTAATTTATGGTGGTTCTCTAACATGCAAGTTATCGTTGATCATAATTTGGCAAACCTCCATAGGAGGCTACTCCCACAACTTAATACTTGTACTAACGACAGTGATTGCACTGTCGATTGTTGGATTTGCTGTAGATGTGGACTCCTGAATTTGGAAAATGGAAACTGACGAGCGTACATGTGGGTGGTAGAATAAGTACAAAAAGTACGTTAATGTCCTAATGCAAAGACTCTCAATCCATGTTATGCATTTACGTTTCCGTGTAATTTCAATCTTTTCATCCTCTTTCTAATTTCCTTGTCTTTCATACTTTAATTGTGCTAATAATGAAGCAAGTCATGTGATCGTATACTATTCAGGAATATGCTGGAGGCTAGCTGAGCTAGCTTTCCAATAGGTGTATATGATCAGCATACGTTTACCATCTTTATTTATGAATTTATTGCATTTGTAATTTGTAATATATTTTGGTTCTCCTGTTGACTTTTATATATAATTCATTACGCTTCAAATTTTCATTAATGCAACACTTCCGTTCTAGCTAAATATTTCAGGGAGTTCTACTTATTGGGTGTGTTATTGAGAACTCTTTTTGGATAGAAATTACTAACCAATTAATTATGTCAATAATTTCTTAAAACAAAGATGATTAATGTGAAACAGAATAATTTTTGAATCATTACTTAACTTATGCCTTTTGCAGAACAGTTTAACTTTAAACTATAATATCAAATACCTGGTCTAAGTTTGCAATAACGTTACGAGAACATGTACTATGTTTCAGCTCAACATTTAACGACTTTATGAGAATTCTATACTAATGATTTAACTGGTAGAAACATTTTTCTTCGGGAAAAAGGTTACAAAAGTAGAAATAAAAGCGAATAGAAAATTCATAATATCAGCATTGAGTATTAAATAGGACAAGAATTTTGTATTTACAAAGCGTAATGCGTAAAACAAAGATAAACTTATTAAAGTAACGAATTTTCTTCAATGTTGAAGGAATATTTTATGTAAAAATTAATTTTGTATACGGTTGAAATAGATTTCGGCCTTCGCACGTCCGATCGAGTTCGAACGATGATCGATCGAAGTAAGATTCCGAAGATGGAACAAACAAGCCTCGAACCCGAGGGGCCGATCCATGTCGAGTTCGACATCGTTATCGAGCTCGAATACAAATCGAACTATGATGCAGAGCAAAGCTATCATGTTTATGATCCAGAGACCAACCAACATTGACCCCGAATCAATTCGAGAGCTCGAGTCAGAATCGAGCTCGAGCCAAGATCGAGAGCTCGAGTCAGAATCAAGCTCAAACCAAGATCGAGNGCAAAGCTATCATGTTTATGATCCAGAGACCAACCAACATTGACCCCGAATCAATTCGAGAGCTCGAGTCAGAATCGAGCTCGAGCCAAGATCGAGAGCTCGAGTCAGAATCGAGCTCAAGCCAAGATCGAGGGCTCGAGGCAAGATCGAGCTCACACACAAAATCCGTTACAATCCCACTAGCGAGAATCTTGGCAGAAATTGTGGAAAAGCTGATTTATCATGGGTCTCCCACTGAGTATTTTTTTTATTATGCTTAGAGCAAGGTCCCTCTACTATAAAGGGCATGGTTATCATTTATGGAAGGAGGGTTTTTCCAGGCTTACATTGTAATAAGAAATACTATATTCTCCATAGTAAAGGATCGTTCTTTCAGGCTTCTTAAATTGATTCTACTTGTTGAGTCCTAAGATTCATTTTCTTTACAACCTTATCTATTTCGCATTCTTTCCAATCCATATTTATATTTCTATTTATCCTTACAATTTGTATTAAGTTGCGCCACATATCCTTGGAACTACGTATAAATTCTAAATCTATCCATTTTTCGGGTAAACAGTTTGGCGCTCACCGTGGGGCCAAGGATAACAGTGGTTATTTGATACGAATCTGAAAAAACACGCCATTGTGTTTTGCGCTTATTTCCGAAAACATCTTGAATTTCGGATCAGGTACGAATAACCATCAATCAAATAGCTGCACCGATCGATAACGGGGCCGGTCTTCAAGACGAAAACAACAACTTGACACCCAGTACTGAAAGATCACTTGTGAACACCGTTGGAGCTCGAATCGGAGCGCCAATTGATATCAATTCTCATGTATCCATTGAGGCGAACCTACATGCTGAACCCGAGAATAGTATCCATGGTGGCACTCGGTCTGTGGCTCGAGATACTCATAACGTCGAGGAAAACGATGTTAGCTTGCGTATGATTTTCGAAATGTTGCAAGCCCAACAGGCAGCAATAGCTCAGTTGCAGAGCCAAACCCAGCTACAAAGCAAGCCGGAGCCCAATCCACCCCGAGAAATTACCCACAGAACGGAACCAGCCAAAGTGAAGTCAAATGAGTAAGAATCGGGGACTACTCCCGAAATTGCTAAATTGCTCGAGGAACTCACAAAGCGAGTCGAAGCCAACGATAAAAAAGTAAAAACTTATAACTCTAGGGTCGATCAGATCCCGGGAGCTCCACCAATGATAAAAGGGTTGGATTCAAAATAATTCGTGCAAAAACCCTTTTCCTAAAGCGCAGCCCCGAAACCAATCCCCAAAACATTCCGTATGCCCGAAATTCCCAAATATAACGGAACGACCGATCCCAACGAGCATGTCACTTCTTACACATGTGCCATCAAGGGCAATGATTTAGAAGACAATGAAATCGAATCTGTGTTGCTAAAAGAATTCGAAGAGACCCTCTCGAAGGGGGCAATGATTTGGTATCACAACCTACCGCCAAACTCCATCGACTCGTTCGCCATGTTAGCGGATTCTTTTGTGAAAACACATGTCGGCGCCATAAAAGTCGCAACAAGGAAGTCGGACCTCTTCAAGGTAAGACAAAAGGATAACGAGATGCTGAGGGAATTTGTATCTCGTTTTCAAATGGAACGAATTGACTTGCCACCAGTCACAGACGACTGGGCAGTTCAGGCTTTCACTCAAGGTTTGAACGAGCGAAGTTCGACGGCTTCACGGCGATTAAAGCATACGCTGATCGAATACCCAGCCATCACATGGGCCGATGTGAACAATCGGTACCAATCGAAAATTAGGGTCTAAGATGATCAATTGGGGTCTGAACTCACTGTTCGAAGGGTAACTAATCGGGAACGAGTTCCGATTGGGGATCGATACTAACCGTGCAACAGAATACATAGATTCAGTGAATCGAGACATAACCTCAGGCAAAATAACAAAAGAAGTGATCGAGGTCATGGCTCCCGGGGGCTGATAAGCACCTCGATTATCGGAATATAACTTCAGCGTCGATGCATCCGCCATCGTATCAGCTATCGGACGCATCAAACACACTAAATCGCCTCGAACCATGCAGACCGATCCTGCCCAAAGGAATCCCAATCAAACATGTGAATATCATGGAACCCATGGCCACAGAACGGAAGATTGCAGGCAACTAAGAGAGGAAGTAGCCCGGTTAATTAACAAAGGGCACCTTCGGGAATTTCTGAGCGATAGGGCGAAGAACCATTTTAAAAACAGGGATTTCGGCAAGCAAAACAAACAAGAAGAACCGCAGCACATCATTCACATGATCATCAGCGACGCTGATACCCCTTAGGGACCAGTACTTAAACGCACTAAAACATCGATTGTGAGAGAAAAGCGATCTCGAACTCAAGATTACACACCCATAGGGACTTTGTCCTTCAATGATGAAGATGCAGAAGGAGTCATTCAACCTCATAACGATGCACTGGTAATATCTGTACTCATGAATAAAACTAAAGTTAAGCGTGTGTTGATCGATCCAGGTAGCTCGGCCAACATCATCAGATTGAAGGTCGTAGAACAGCTCGGCCTGCAGGATCAGATCGTACCTGCAACTCTGGTTCTAAACAGAGTCAATATGGCATGTGAAACCACCAAAGGCGAGATAATCCTACCAATAAATATGGCCGGAACCATCCAGGAAATGATGTTTCACATGATCGAAGGCGACATAAGATACAACGCCCTTTTCGGAAGGCCATGAATCCACAACATGAGAGTTGTACCTTCGACCCTACACCAGGTCCTCAAATTCCCAACATCGAGAGGTGTCAAAACAGTGTACAGAGAACAACCAGCCACAAAAGAAATGTTCGCCATCGAGGAAGCAAAACCAATATCCTCGCCTTCGCCAATAAAGAGATCGGGCTCAGAAGGAGAACGAGACACCAAATAGCAATCACAGACATCGGCTTCGACCCAACCAGATAACCAGAAGATCGAAGAAGATGATGATCAGAGGGTCCCTCGATCCTTCATGATTCCAGATGACTCCGACGCCCCCAAATCAACAATTGAGGAACTAGAGCAAGTCACACTAATTGAGCACTGGCCCGAGCGAAAGGTATACCTGGGAATGGGGTTGAGCCCCGAACTCAGGAAGAAACTTGTTCAATTTCTTATAGATAACATTAATTGTTTTGCCTGGTCCCATTTAGATATAACAGGTATTTTACCGGACATAACGACGCATCGGCTAAGGTTGGACCCTAAGTTCAGACCGGTGAAGCAAAAGCGAAGACCCCAATCCGAGGTAAAACACGTATTCATAAAAGACGAGGTAACCAAACTTCTCAAGATAGGGTCCATTCGGGAGGTGAAATATCCCGAATGGTTAGCCAATATAGTTGTAGTGCTTAAAAAAGGAAACAAACTTAGAATGTGTGTGGACTATAAGGATTTAAACAAAGCATTCCCCAAAGATTCTTTTTCGCTGCCCAAAGTCGATCGCATGATCGATGCCACGGCCGGTCACGAGATCCTCACTTTTCTTGATGCTTATTCCGGGTATAATCAAATCCAGATGAACCCGGAGGACCAGAAAAAGACTTCATTTGTCACCAAATATGGAACGTATTGTTATAATGTGATGCCCTTCAGGCTAAAAAATGCAGGGGCTACTTAACAACGCTTAGTAAATAAAATGTTCGAAGAACAAATAGGTAAATCAATGGAAATTTATATTGATGGAATGCTAGTTAAGTCCCTGCGCGCAGAAGACCATCTGACCCATTTGCACGAAACGTTCGAGATTTTGAGAAAATACAACATGAAGCTCAAC
The DNA here is from genome assembly GCA_000715115.1 of Nicotiana otophora. Lineage (NCBI taxonomy): Eukaryota > Viridiplantae > Streptophyta > Magnoliopsida > Solanales > Solanaceae > Nicotiana > Nicotiana otophora. Next base: position 32,945 of record AWOL01S0064029.1, read on the forward strand.
CCCAAAAAATGTGCTTTCGGGGTCGGTTCGGGCAAGTTCCTCGTCATCATGGTGTCAAATCGGGGAATCGAGATTAACCCCGATAAAATCAAGGGCATCGAAGACATCACCCTCGTGGACAGCGTAAAAGTTGTACAAAGGCTAACGGGACGGATTGCGGCCTTAGGCCGATTTATTTCGAGATCATCAGATCAAAGTCACAAATTTTTCTCCCTACTCAAAAAAAAGAACGATTTTGCTTGGACCCCGGAATGCCAACAGGCATTAAAGGAACTAAAACAATATCTGTCGAGCCCATCACTACTTCACACTCCAAAACCAGATGAAAAATGTTGCTTATACTTGGCAGTATCAGAAATCGCAGTAAGCGGTGTCCTAGTTCGGAAAGAGCAAGGTACGCAATTTCCTATTTATTATATAAGTCGAACCTTAGGAGAAGTAGAAGCTAGATATATGCACCAAGAAAAATTGGCACCTGCACTGATAAGCGCCTCTAGAAAGTGTCGACCGTACTTTTAATGTCACCCCATATGCGCATTAACAACGTACCCACTTCGTAATATTTTGCACAAGCCTGAATATCAAGTTGATTGGCCAAGTGGGTCGTCGAACTCAGTGGGTACGATATTGAATATCAACCCCGTACGGCCATCACGTCTCAAATTTTAGCAGACTTCGTGGCTGATTTCACGCCAACCCTCGTACCCGAAGTCGAAAAAGAACTCCTACTAAAATCGGGTACGTCATCGAGGGTATGGACCCTTTTTACGGACAGGACTTCGAACGTAAAGGGGTCCGGGCTAGGCATAGTTTTAAAGCCACCCATAGGTAACCCTATTAGGCAATCTATTAAAACTACCAGGTTGACTAACAACGAGGCCGAGTATGAGGCCATGATTGCAGGTCTCGAGCTAGCTAAAAACTTGGGAGCAGAATTCATTGAAGCCAGATGTGACTCTTTGTTGGTGGTAAGTCAAGTAAACAAAACCTTCGAAGTTCGAGAGGATAGAATGTAAAGGTATTTGGACAAACTACATGTCACTTTGCACCATTTCAAACAATGGACTTTACAGCACGTTCCACGAGAGCAAAACAGTGAGGCTGATGCACTTGCGGATTTGGGATCATCGGTCGAGGAAGGTGACTTGAGCTCGGGGACTGTCGTTCAACTCTAGAGATCCGTGATCGAAGAAGGTCACGCCGAGATAAATTCTACAAGCTTAACCTGGGATTGGAGAAATAAGTATATTGAATACTTAAAAAATGAAAAACTCCCATCAGACCCTAAAGATTCAAGGGCCCTACGGACTAAAGCTGCTCGATTCACAGTGGCTTCAGATGGAACGCTATACCGAAGGATATTCGATGGACCATTGGCAGTAGGCTTGGGTCCAGGAGATCCCGATTATAGCTTACAAGAGGTGCATGAGGGCACTTGTGGGAATCATTCAGGTGCCGACCCATTAGTCCGAAAAATAATCAGGGCAGGGTATTATTGGATCGATATGGGCAAAGATGCAAAGGAATTTGTTCGAAAATGTGACAAATGTCAAAGGTTTTCACCAATGATCCATCGACCCGGAGAGCAACGTCACTCAGTCCTGTCCTTATGGCCGTTCATGAAATGGGGAATGGAAATCGTCGGCCATCTGCCATCGACCCCAGGTAAAGCTAAATTCATTTTATTTATGACTGACTATTTCTCTAAATGGGTTGAAGCACAGGCGTTCGAGAAAGTAAGAGAGAGAGAAGTTATAGACTTCATCTGGGATCAGATCGTATGTCGATTCGGGATACCCGCCGAAATAGTATGTGACAATGGGAAACAATTTGTAGGCAGCAAAGTGACGAAGTTCTTCGAGGATCACAAAATAAGAAGGATATTATCAACACCGTATCACCCCAATGGGAACAGACAGGCCGAATCAATGAACAAAACCATCATTCAGAACCTAATGAAGAGGTTGAACTACGCTAAAGGAAAGTGGAGAGACATCCTACCCGAAGTCCTTTGGGCATATCGAACGACGTCAAAATCTAGTACGGGGGCAACCCCGTTATCCTTAGTATATGGGTCTGAAGCATTGATACCAGTCGAAGTCGGCGAACCCAGTGCCATATTTTGATACACGACGGAAGAGTCAAATAACGAGGCTATGAACACTAGCCTCGAATTATCATACGAAAGACGAGAAGTTGCTCTCGTCCAATTGGCCGCCCAAAAGAAACGAATCGAAAGATATTATAATCGAATAACCAAGATCCGCCATTTCAAGCCTGGGGACTTAGTGCTAAGGAAAGTCACCCTCAATACCCGAAATCAGAACGAAGGAAAACTAGGACCGAATTGGGAAGGACCATATCAGGTTCTCGAGAACGTCGGAAAGGGATCATACAGGCTCGGTATTATAAACGGCAAATAATTGGAATGTGTCACATCTAAAACGATTCTACTGCTAAGGTACAACCCTCCCATATTCATTTACATTTCAAAACTGACCCCTGCAGAAGTCTGATCAGGAGCTAAGATGGATCCTTCAATACGAAGCCTCAAAATCTGAAAGCACGCGTTGCACTCTTTTTTCCTTAGACCGTCTTTATCCTAAATGGGCTTTTTAGCAAGGTTTATAATGAGGCAACCAATAATCATGTTGCGCTTACAACAGTATCTGAGGCCTCTTTACAATCGACCTCGAATACTGGGGGGCATTAGCCCTCAAATATATCAAGCTCTCACACAAGAAAGTTATTTCGGAACAACAGGTTTTCAATAGGAAAAGTTGTAAGAGACAAATGGTCAAAACGAACCATGCTCATATAGTTGGCCCAAACCCAGACACGAAACATAAACACATGTATAGTGACTAGCAAAGAAAGTTCTCTTTGACAACATCTTATATCCAAGAAAAATTCCTCTGCTTGGAGATTTATTATGCAAACAGAATTGAGATAAACTCTACTAAGCCTATGGGCTACTTTTATTTCGAGTTCGAGCAAGCACTCACTCGACCATTATGCCTATGGGCTACATTAAATTCTAGTTCGAATCATTCACTCGACTACTAAGCCTACGAGCTACTTTTATTTCGAGTTCGAGCAACGCACTCACTCGACCATTATATCTACGGGCTACATTAATTCTAGTTCGAATCATTCACTCGACTACTAAGCCTATGGGCTACTTTTATTTCGAGTTCGAGCAAGCACTCACTCGACCATTACGCCTACGGGCTGCATTAATTCGAGTTCGAATCACTCATTTGACTAATAAGCCTATGGGCCACTATTATTTTGAATTTGAGCAAGCACTCACTCAACCATTACGCCTACGGGCTATATTAGTTCGAGTTCGAATCATTCACTTGACTACTAAGCCTACGGGCTACTTTTATTTCGAGTTCGAGCAAGCACTCACTTGACCATTATGCCTACGGGCTACATTAATTCGAGTTCGAATCATTCACTCGACTAATAAGCCTACAGGCTACCTTCATTTCGGGTTCGAGCAAGCACTCACTCGACCATTACGCCTACGGGCTATATTTCATCGAGTTCGAATCATTCACTCGACTACTAAGCCTACGGGCTACTTTTATTTCGAGTTCAAGCAAGCACTCACTCGACCATTACTCTTACAAGCTACATTAATTCGAATTCAAATCATTCACTCGACTAATAAGCCTACGGGATACTTTTATTTCGAGTTCGAGCAAGCACTCACTCGACTATTATGCCTACGGGCTATATTTCCTCGAGTTCGAATCATTGACTCAACTAATAAGCCTAAGGGCTATATCACTTCAAGTCTGAAAAAGCACTCGATCAATTATAGAGGCTACGAAGTCCAAATTTGATTAAGTTGTTTAGATCCTTGTGAAAACATTCATAAAGGCGTGAATAAAGTCTTCACAAAACAGAAGCAAGTCGGCAGAATTATCAATATACAAAATTATCTACATGGTTGATTACAACGTAAAAACTAAGGACTAAACTTCTTGGTCATACTCAGGAGCGGTCGCTTCTTTATCAGGCTCCCCCTCGTTCTCGGATCTGCTCTTACTCCCATCAACATCATCATCGTCATTATCATCGTCATCGGAAACCAGAGCTTCAGCATCGTCTTCGAGCTCTTTGGCCCTTTTTATCTCTTCAGCGAGATCGAAACCACCAGCATGGATCTCCTTGAGGGTTTCCCTTCGGGATCGGCACTTAGCAAGTTCGGCGACCCAATGTGCTAGAGCATCGGTGGTCTCGGCTGCCTCTCTTTCTTGGACCTGGGCAGCTTCAGCATCGGCCCAATAGACAGCCACGAGTGCATCTGCATAGGACTTTGCCTTTTCGGCATCAGATTTGGCCTGGCAAGTACAGAGGCCAACCGAGCCTCAAGCTCCTCTATTCTTCTTGCTTGAACCAGATTTTTTTCCTTTATTCTCTGAAGTTGGGTTTCGGCCGATAATAACTGGGCTCGAGCAGTTTCTTTCTCTGCAGCAAAGCCGCCCATACCTTCTTTCCACTGCAAAGACTCCACCTTTATCACATCGACCTCTTCACGAATCTTCCCGATCATCTCGATTTTTTTCTGCAGCTGTGAGACTGAAAAATTAGCCATCGTTCCGGTATCAAGCCCATAGGCTTTCAAAAGTATCATTACCTGCTCAGACAAATCGGTCTGATCTCGATAAGCCTTGGCCAACTCAGCTCGGAGGTTTTTAATTTCCTCTTCTCTCTGCCCTAAGAAAATTCTTAGGGAGTTCCTCTCATCAGTAACCCGTTGAAGGTTGGCCTCGTATTGACGCAGCTCGTTTTAGGACCGAGAACATGCTTCTCGATGAACTGTTGTTGCCTACAAAGAAACAAGAAATGAAGTTAACGAAAAGTAAACATAAAGGTAGTACCGACAAAATAATTTTAAAGCTTACCTGATTCAAAGCTTGCCCCACCCCGTGAAAAAGATCCGATTCATCACCAGTACCGGCAATGTCTTTGATACCGGTAAACAGGTCACGAAAGGGATCCTCTCCATCGTGAGGCTTGTCTAGATCGAGGGCACCTAGAGCTTGGGTTTCCCGAATCACCACGGCGGAAAAAGCGGGAAAGGTAGGCGAATCTTCGATTGCTGCTTCCCCAAGTGAATCACCTGGAGCATTATCTTCGGTTCGAAGGGATTCGAGGGCCCCTTCAGTCATATCCCCCATCCGTTGGCTCTGATGAGATGCGTCTTCGATCTCCAATAATTCGGGGACTCCACCCGAATCTTTCTCCGCTATATCCTCAGTTCGAGGCGGAGCCTCATGAAGCATCATCGATCCAGCTGCCGATGGGGCATCGGTGGTTCTCTTCGTTCGGGCTGCCAACGCGGACCCATCATTTTCTTCTTCTTCTTCATCTTCATCCCTTAGACGTAGAACTTATTCCACGGTCAAAGGAATGGCATTCTTGTTCGGCTTACGAGCCGTCCTCTTTTTCGGTTTTGGGTCTTCGAGAATGGAGGCTCTTTTCCTTTTATTTCCCTTCACCAGCTTTGGGATAGAAGCCAAGATTTCTTCCTCGTTGGACAAGGGCCTCAAAACCGCGTCTTTACCCAAACCTGCATATGGAAAATCTTAATAAAATATTTGGAAACCACCTCATTCGAATTATCAAAGAGTACGAGAAAGGGGCTTACCATGATTTTTGGCCTCCCACCGACACTTTGACAAATCACGCCATGAGCGCTCGGCGTATGTGGAGGTCGAAACAAGAGCTCGTACCCAGTTCATGAGATCGGAAACTGCTCCGGGCATCCAGGGAACTGCTACATCACAAAAGGAGGAGTGTCGATGAGATAAGAGATAAAAGAACAAAGTAGAAGTAACAGCAAGATCAGACTTACGTTTCATATTCCACTCCTCGGGAAAGGGCATCTTTTCAGCCAGAATCAGGTTCGAAGTCCTCACTCGAACGAACCTGCCCATCCAACCCCGATCCATGTCCTCGTCAATGCTCGAGAACAAAGCCTTGGTAGCCCGACGCTGAAGTTTTATTAACCCTCCTCAAAAAAGTCGAGGACGGTACAATCGGATAAGATGGTCGAGGGTGAACGGCATCCCCTCGATTTTGTTCACAAAATATCGGATCAGGATAATGATCCTCCAAAACGAAGGATGGACCTGGCCTAGGGTTATCTGGTATTGACGACAGAAGTCAATAATAATGGAATCGAGGGGACCTAAAGTGAAAGGGTAAGTATACACATTCAGAAACCCTTTCACGTAAGAAGTGATATCTTCGTCAGGAGTAGGAATTATTATTTCTTTTTCACCCCAATTGCAATCCTTCTTTAGCAGTTTGAGGTACTTCTCGATTATCAAACACATGTACCTCAATACCGGTTCACACCGGCCAGGGACCGATGAGCCTTTATCGACCTAAACATCAGAAATAAGAACATACGCCCCGGGAACGCACTCCTCAGGCCGCGGTTCTGCCGGTGTCTCATCGGCAGCACACTGTGAAGATGAAGCCTTCTCTTTCTGAGGAATGGTTTGTGATGTTTTCGCCATTTTCGAATTCAAAGGTGAGGAATAGAAGAAAGTGACAAAGATTTGGTAGAATTGAAGAGGGGCTTTTGGGAAATCACATATTTGCGGGTAAATCAGAAAATACGAAAAGGGACTTGGGAAATTTGGAAGATTGAAGATGTAAAAGTGGTAAATGGTAAGAGGGAGGGTTATTTATAGGCTTAAGCGATGGCGGTTCAGTATCAGCGGTGGCCGACCACCGTCTGACATGCATTAAATGCCTTGAAAGACTAAACCGACGGGACGGCTATTACATGTATCATGATTGAGCCCGATGGGGACGTCAGGTTATAATCCGATCGAGCCGTTAAAAAAATATATCGTTTATCACCACATTCTTCCTGAAAAATAAGGGGACTATCTGTATACGGTCGAAATAGATTTCGGCCTTCGCACGTCCGATCGAGTTCGAATGATGATCGATCAAAGTAAGATTCCGAAGATGGAACAAACAAGCCTCGAATCCGAGAGGCCGATCCATGTCGAGTTCGACATCGTTGTCGATCTCGAATACAAATCGAACTATGATGCAGAGTAAAGCTATCATGTTTATGATCCAGAGACCAACCAACATTGACCCCGAATCAATTCGAGAGCTCGAGTCAGAATCGAGCTCGAGCTAAGATCGAGAGCTCGAGTCAGAATCGAGCTCAAACCAAGATCGAGGGCTCGAGGCCAGATCGAGCTCACAGACAAAAGCCGTTACAATCCCTCTAGCGAGAATCTTGGCAGAAATTGTGGAAAAGCTGATTTATCATGGGTCTCCCACTGAGTATTCTTTTTATTATGCTTAGAGCAAGGTCCCTCTACTATAAAGGGCATGGTTATCATTTATGGAAGGAGGGTTTTTCCAGGCTTACATTGTAATAAAAATAATATATTCTCCCATAGTAAAGGATCGTTCCTTCAGGCTTCTTAAATTGATTCTACTTGTTGATTCCTAAGATTCATTTTCTTTACAACCTTATCTATTTTGCATTCTTTGCAATCCATATTTATATTTCTATTTATCCTTACAATTTGTATTAAGTTGCGCCACATATCCTTGGAACTACGTATAAATTCTAAATCTATCCATTTTTCGGGTAAACAAATTTAATTCCCATGCAGAAGCCAATCTCTTTCAACTACAACATGAATTACCGGTAGGTAGGAATATTCACTAAGCGGATGAGTCCCTTGATTTCCCACCCTAATTACCCTCCGAATATACAGAGAATTTCTTTTAACTCTAGCCGTCATACGTTCTTAAGCGTATAATTTGTGAAGGAAAAACTTAAGTATTCTACACCCAGGGTGGTGTATTTATAGTTAGTAACTACATATTAGGTGTAGGATAAGATAATACGATGATGAGCTAATTGTCACCTGTTATGGGTAGACTACGCCCAATAGTTATATATCTTTCAACATCTCTCACCCACAGATAAGAGACTCTCAAGCTCTACTAGACCATGGAAAACGTATTCTTCTTTTACTTTTCTTGAATCATCTTGTACTAGGTACGTATGGGAGTATTTTGCTATGCATCTGTTAGGTATATAGTCGCTCGTCGTTATCATGAAATATTTAAGTAGATTATAAGAAGTACTTAGTACCCTAGATCATTTGAATTGCATAGATACATACTCTCATTGATCTCATGTATCATAGTTTGTTGTGCTTACAATTATGATTCATAAGTTGTAGCCAGTACCAGCAAACACAAACCAAATGTGTTTAGTCAGTCAATGGTACGTCTTCCTCTTCTCGTGAGTCTCTCACCTTAAAAGCAAGGTCACTAATAAAGTGAGTAACAATAAAGGTAGTTTTTTCATGTATTATTTGTTGTTCTATATCATAACATTGCACGTCGATCAAGTTCAAGAGCTCGTTCTTTACTTCTTTACAAACATGCTCAATAGGTAGCGGATAAAGAGTGATGACTTTAATATATAGTACTCATAGGTTATGGCAAATTGTATCCCGTACTCACTCAACGTGGACTCTCCATCTAGAAACGAACAAGACTAGGAATTAGGTTCCAACTTTAGGCTCTAGTGCATGATATAGAAGACAAGGATGGGAAAGACATCCTAAATATCTCAGTAGCTTCACAATTATAAGTGTGACGCGCAACACATCGATCTATAAAGAGGTCTCTACTAGATAAATATTCATGATCCGCGTGATACACATAAACCTTGTGCTGTGACACTAAACTTATCACAACCTGGGAGTGTAGGGCTGTAACTGGCGCTCGATTAATTATATTATATTGCAGTTGGGTGAACCCATATTCCATGATGCCTATCATCCATCAACATGCAAATTAAGGTACTAAGTTGCCCAAATCTGTCACGCCTCAAGATGTCTTAAACTTACCATCGAGCGAACCAACCTAGCATGACGTGTTTACACAATCCGTGCAAAGTTACAATTCATAAGCATTTCGTAAACATCTTAAGTAACATATTCAAATTATAAAGTATGACAACATTGGCCTACACGTTTGAAATAGCAACACATCATAAGTTATTATAATATCAAAATGAGTCATTCAATCATGTCATGCGAGACTTCAACTTAATGACAAAACATAATCCAAATTCACAACTTCTATCGAGCCTTTGTGTGGCATCATGAATATCCTGGGCGGCAAGACACCATCTTAAAGTGATTCTGAATAAAACATAAATTACTTTGCCTAAATTTGCTTGGTTACATTATTTCCATATAACACACCAAAATCTTTTAGGATTGCACCTTATATTTTTTAAATCCTTCAGTAACAAGGAATAACTTGCACGACCATTTCAACCATGTTGGGAAAATTAATAATTCGGCCCAGGAATAATATCCACGACAAATAATAATAATACAAAAGAGTAACAACAACACCAATTCTTTTAATGGGTAAAATACAATACCCGAGCGAGGCAATATAACCACTATAATATTGCAACTTAGTAGTGTCAAGAGACTACTATAATCTTGAAAGAAATAACACTCTTTATTTAAAATACTTCACTACAATATTACCCACACTCACTATTTATCTCACAGATTACAATCTGTGGATTACTCTCTCTAACTTCTATTGCTTCTCTCCTATTTTGGTGTGATTGAAATGAAGAATGGAGGCCTCTATTTATAGTAAGAGATGTCATTCAACTACTACAAAGAAGATGTCTTGTTGTTGATTTAGTCCTATAATATTTCAACAAAGTTAGGCACCTCCCATTTTCTTCAACAAAGTTGTCAACAAAGTTAGGCACTTCCCATTTTTTTCTTTGTTTTTCTTTAATATGAGCCCCACAAATCTCTCCCTTAATTTTGATTTTTCTTTTTCATTCCATGACTTGATATCAATCTCTGAAAATCCTCAAACTTAAGAAGTTTTGTAAAGATATCTGCAGCCTGATCATGAGACTTCACATATTTGAGCTTGACTTTCTTCTTGGCAATGCACTCTCTGATGAAGTAATATCTTGTATATATATGCTTACTTCGATCATGATACATCGGATTCTTGGCGAGTGTCTGTGTAGATTTGTTATCAATACAAATCTCTGTAACTTCAATTTGTGGCAAATTGATCTCCTTCAATAATCTTCTTAGCCAAATAGCATGACAGGTACATGATGTTGCTGCTATATATTCGGCTTCACAAGTCGAGAGAGTAACTATGGACTGTTTCTTTGAACTCCAATAAATAACAGAATTACCCAAGAAAAATACAAAGCCAGTTGTACTTTTTCTATCATCAATATCTCCTGCATAATCACTATCACAAAATCTCATAAGATTGAAATCATTAGAAGAAGAATAAAATAACCCAAATTCGATCGTACCTTTTAGGTAACGAAGAATTCTTCTAGTGACTTTCAAATGGGTGGAGGTAGGAGCTTCCATGAAGCGGTTTACTACTCCAACTGCAAAGAGTATATCTGGCCTGGTACAAGTCAAGTACCTCAAACTTCCCACAAGACTTTTGAAAAATGTGGGATCCACATTTTCTCCTTCATCAAACTTGGACAATTTTGTCCCACTCTCCATCGGTGTGTTCACGGGGTTGCAATCGAGCATGTTGAACTTCTTCAAGATCTCCTTTGTATAGCTTTCTTGAAAGATAAACATTCCATCCTCCATCTGCTTCACTTCTAGGCCCAAGTAGTATGACATGAGCCCTACATCTGTCATCTCGAACTCACGAGACATATCTTTCTTAAAAGCTTCAAACAAACTTGGGTTATTACCCGTGAAAATAAGATCATCAACATAAAGACAAACAAGTAAGATATCTCCATTAGTATGAACTTTAAGGTAAAGAGCATATTCATGGAGACAACGAGTAAACCCATTGTCTTGAAAATACTTGTCGATGCAACTATTCCATGCTCGTAGGGCTTGCTTTAATCCATATAAAGCTTTCTTCAGCCGCAACACTTTATCTTCGTGGTTTTTGACCACAAAGCCCAATGGTTGTTCAACATAGACTTCTTCTTCAAGATAGCCATTCAAAAAAGCTGACTTGACATCTAGTTGATGGATCTTCCACTTCATTTGCGCCGCCAAAGAGATAAGTACACGAATCGTCTCCATGCGGGAATCAGGTGGATAGACTTTTTCATAGTCAATGCCTTGCCTTTGCTTGTACCCTTTAGTAACAAGTCGTGCCTTGTATCTCTCCACATCTCCATCAGCATTCTTATTTGCCTTGTATACCCATTTAACTCCAATTTCTCGATGACCCTTGGGAAGTGTTGTTAACTCCCAAGTGGTGTTCTTCTCTATTGACTTGATCTCCTCCTGCATGGCTTGTCTCCACCTTTTGTCTTCAACAGCTTCATCAAAGTTCATTGGTTCACTATCATCAAAGAGACAATATAAAAAATCAAAATTAGTAACTTCCTCTGTGTCCTCATAGAGTTCTTGAATACTCCTTGTCCTTTGCGGTTGTTCATTTGGACTTTCTTGAGAAGGGGGAGATGTAATATTTGTTGGAGAAGGAAGTGGAGTTGTATCCTGCATAGGTTCCACGGCCTTTGGTTCTTCTTCATCACCAAAGTATGGAAGAAAATCATATGAAGTTTCTTCCTGAGCTTCCCAGTTCCATGCCAATTCTTCATCAAATTCAACATCGTGACTTACCACCATCTTGCCGCTACTTGGGTTGTATAGCTTGTAGCCTTTTGAACTCGTAT